>JAEMWC010000001.1:1287500-1345000 GCA_016490735.1 Pachyseris speciosa | reverse complement strand
CAGTTTCCATTGTGAAACGGATCGTCGGCTGTTGACTATTGAGGTGATGTAAGAACGAGTCAACTTTGTCACGATTTAAGATGGTAAAGGTGTCATCCACATAGCGTTTCCAGATCTTAGGTGTACAGGGCGTCGATGTCAAAGCTTGCTCCTCAAAACCCTCCATGTAGAGGTTAGCTATCACTGCGGATACCGGGCTACCCATGGCTGCTCCTTCTTGCTGTTCGTAAATCAGTCCATCATACTGGAAGTATGTGGATCTAAGAACGAAACTCAAGAGGTCTGCAATCTGCGTAGTTGTTAGAGTCGTGCGGTTGGCAAGGCACGGGTCAGCTTCTAGTTTTCGCAGTGCAGTCTGTACTACTCCTTCGATTGGAACGTTCGTGAACAAAGGCACTACGTCGAGAGACACCATGATCTCGTTTTCTAGTACCCTTTCACCGTTCACAATGGACACAAAATGAGCTGAGTTGTCAACTATGTACTCTGAGTTCCCTGTTAGGGGAGATAATACATCGGCTAAGTAGGAAGACAGATCATAAGCAAAGGTGTTCACACAAGAGACTATAAGGTCTCAGTGGTGTGTTGGCCTTGTGTATCTTGGGAAGGCCATAAATTCTAGGTGGTTGTTTATGCTTGGGCCTGATCTTGTTATACACAGAATCTGTCAGGTGTCCACCTCGCTTCACCGCCGCTCAGAAGTTTTTCAGTCGACTTTCGGCTTAAGCGGTCCGTTGGGTCCTTCTTAAGAAGTCGATATGGACCAGTCTCAATCAGTGCCTTCATCATGTCATGATAGGTGTTCTTATCTAGCACTACACTGGCACGACCTTTATCTGCTGGGAGAATCATGATGGAGGCATCTTCTTTCAAACCTTTGAGTGCATGTCGCATCTCCCTGGTAACGCACCAATCACCACCAGCCACGGTGCTACTTATACTCACACGCAGCCAGTCGACACCATCGCCTGATGAAGACCAGCAGTACGTATAGTGGTCGAAACGTCGCGATCCACATCTTTGTGACTCAATCGTGAGACAAAAGATTAACTCAGCTATCATTTGAAACCACGATGACGAACATCTTTCATAATATAAACAAGATTCATGTTCCATCATATTCTTAGTCACCCTAAGTGACGCCTCCGTTCTTCTTCCACCAAAAAACCTCATGAAATTGTAAAAGGGCCTAGGAAATCTGACCATTTTACTGTAGCAGTGCGATAAAATTACATACGACTGTGCGTTTAATCAAGGACGCATGATTTTTGGGACCCGCTTATTTTGATTTGGGACAAATTCCAACAAATTTTCTGACACTGATCAGTTGAAAACTGTGAATTAAATCATCTTCAAAACTTTCTTAAATGAAGTGGAACACATTACTGTTTTGCTGCAGAAATGCACCATACTGTTCGATCATGTCTAATAAAGAGACAGTCTTCTCAAAGATGATTTTAATGGGTTTACTGCCAAAATAATATATTTCTTACGTGTATTAATTCTGTACAATTTTCGGGCAAGTTTCTTTCTAAAATTGAATGCGTCCCTGGTTATGCGTTAATTTACAATGTATGAAGACATAAAAAAGAAAACCTGTGGGCTACAATATAAATTATCGTATTTTAAAAATTGTAAGTGTAAAAGATATTGTATTAATAAATACTTTGAACATCTCACTTGAAGAATGTTCAGTTGATTTTGTCCGCCGTTTATTGAAAATTTTATTTTTCTTTCATCGCTATCTTCTCGTTTTTCCTGTTCTTTCCTCTTGTTCCTCTTTTAGAAACCATTGCCACGAAAATTAATTCTTTTTTCTTTGTTTTCTAAAATTGTGTAAAACGCTCTACATAACCTTGGAAAACCACTTTCGTAACTCATCGAATTAAAGGGGCACGGCCTCGTTTTCTTTCCAACTTCTTTCTACGTCAAAAGCCCTGAGAACGAGGTTGAACTTGTTTCTTTAAATTCCAATCACAGGGAAGTGTTCCTGATATGGACGTTTTTCAGAAAATTGTAGTCCTATCTACTGTAGTTGTAGCACACAACGAAGTACATGTTGACTTTAGATGTGATAATTACATCTTTATTGTGTTACACTATACCCAATATGCCACCTTATGATTTTTTACGATCTTAAACGTAGTCAACAAAACGCAGTTTGATAGTTTATAATGACTCGCATCACATCAATCAACCTCGTTCCCAGGGTCCTCTCTCTTCCTCCCTCGAGAAAGTACCCTGGTTGCGGCTGGTCACGTGTCTGCCAGATTTTTGCAGATTCCAGACAAATGATTGAAGAGAGGGGCAGCAAAGTTCAAGATTGTCTCCACTAAGTCGAGGACCCACCCAACGTGCGTATTTGATTTGTACACATGGACACGTGACCAGCCGCAACCAGGGTACTTTCTCGAGGGAGGAAGAGAGAGGACCCTGGGAACGAGGTTGCACATCAATGCACAACGTTGTCACTATAATAATGAACATTTTAAAGGATGTTCTCAAGCCTTTAGTGGAATAAAACATTTGTATTCCCTACCAAAATAATCTTCTGCATGAAAGTAACCTCAAAAGGTATATTTGTCTTTTATCAGTTCAGTCCACTTCTTCCACTGTGGGTCCATTAGCTGAGCCGTGTTGTTGCTGCTTCTGTCCATGTAGTTTGGCCATGATAGGAGAACACACTCGCTGCAGATCTTTCTCTTTCTCTTCATACTCCTCTTTCTCCGCCATTGTATTCCTGTCCAACCAAGCAATCACCTCCTGACTCTTGCTCTTTACCGTCTCAAGATCATCAGCATTCAGCTTGTTCTCCACATTTGGATCTTCCGCCGCTTGTTTGACGCTGTACACGTAGCTCTCCACGCTGTTTCTCATCTTCTTTCTTGTATTTCTCAGCGTCGGCCAGCATGCGATCGATCTCCGCTTTGGACAGTCTTCCGGTGTCATTGGTGATGGTAATTGCATTTGTTTTTCCAGTGCTCTGATCCTTGGCGGAGACGTTTAAGATCCCTGTTGGCGTCCATATCAAAGGACACTTCTATCTTGGGTACGCCTCGCGGTGCAGGAGGGATTCCCGTCAGCTCAAATCGTCCCAGGAGGTTGTTGTCTTTAGTCATGGCTCTCTCCCCTTCATACACTTGAATAGTTACAGCTGGTTGATTGTCTGAGTAGGTGGTGAACTCTTTTGATGTCTTGGTTGGAATACGACTGTTGCGTTCAATCAGTGCGGTCATTACTCCGCCTGCGGTCTCAATACCAAGGCTCAACGGAGCAACATCAAGCAAAAGGACATCCTTGATCTCGGCACTTTGGTCTCCGGATAAGATGGCTGCCTGGATTGCAGCTCCATACGCTACTGCCTCGTCAGGATTGATAGTTTTGTTCAACTTTTTGCCACTGAAGAACTCCTCCAGAAGCTGCTGCACATTTGGAATTCTTGTGGAACCTCCAACGAGAACCACTTCATGGATCTGTGACTTTTCAAGCTTGGCATCTCTGAGCGCCTTTTCCACTGGCCCCAGACACGAGCGGAACAGATCGTTACACAGTTCTTCAAATTTAGCGCGGCTGATCTTGGTGTAGAAATCAATTCCTTCAGCCAATGAATCGATCTCAAGGCTTGCTTGTGTACTGGATGAAAGTGATCTTTTGGCTCGTTCACAGGCAGTCCACAAGCGACGCAAGACTCTTGGATTTCCTTTGAGTTCTTTCTTGAACTTGCGCTTGAATTCGGCTGCAAAGTGTTCCACCAAACGATTGTCGAAATCTTCTCCACCGAGGTGTGTGTCACCGGCTGTGGAGCGTACCTCGAACAGTGATCCTTCATCGATTGTTAGTATAGAGACATCAAATGTTCCTCCTCCTAAGGTCGAATATCAGAAGATTCTTTTCTTCTTGGAGGTTTTTGTCCAAGCCGTAAGCAAGAGCAGCCGCTGTGGGTTCATTGATGATTCTTTTAACATTCAGTCCTGCTATCATTCCAGCGTCTTTCGTTGCCTGTCTCTGAGAATCGTTGAAATACGCAGGCACTGTAATGACTGCATCTTTAACTGTCTGTCCTAAATATGCTTCAGCCGTTTCTTTCATCTTTGTTAGTACCGTGGAGCTGATTTCCTCTGGAGCAAACGTTTTCCAGGATTCCTTGCTCTTCACGCGGATTTTAGGCTTGCCAGATTCATTGATGACTTGGAAAGGCCAGTGTTGGCGGTCAGACTGTACTGTGGGATCGTCAAATTTCCTGCCGATAAGTCTCTTTGCATCGAAGACTGTGTTGCTTGGGTTAAGCGATGCTTGGTTCTTGGCTGCGTCTCCGATCAATCGTTCTGTGTCAGTGAAGGCAACGTAACTGGGAGTTGTGCGATTGCCTTGATCATTTGCGATGATCTCAACTTTGCCATGTTGAAAAACTCCAACACAGGAATAAGTTGTTCCGAGATCGATTCCAATCGCGGGAGCTAACTTAGCTGGCATGTTCAGTGCTTGTGAGGAATTTTTTTTCTTCTTCTCGGTCTCCTTTTTCTGTTGAGTGTGTTTTGTTCTCAGCAAATTTAGCTGCGCTGCGGAAACGACTCGTATTTATACCCCTTTTTCGAAGACACCCTTACATCAGTTTTCCAAAAATAGAAAATGCTGCATCAGTTTGTTCGGTAAAAACCAATGATATTGTTTTTATTTGGGGTAAGTGAAGTCCTGGATGTTCTAGAATTGGTGTTCTAGAACATTTTCTTGCATTAAAACTGTTCTAGATACTGCTAGAATCTTTCAGAATGATGGACTAGCAAAATCTACACCCATCTCGGAGTTTCGCGAAGATTCTTTATCTTCCAAACTCCCTCGGCCTGAGCCTTACTGGTCAGCGGCTGTAGGTTGAAATCAAAATAGTGGCCGATTAAAAAACCTTTTCGACCGGTTTTGTCGGTTTTCTCGGCCTCTTGATATCAGAGAGAGCGAATCTCTGGAGCCAGGATAGCTTTTTCTGCACTTGTCAGTAGCTCCAATTACGTTTATTTTACGTCTTCTCTTATGTCAAAATCGAAACGCCAACTTGCTATGACTGACATCGGACAAAGTTTTTAAACTTGGCGAACACGATAAGAAAGAGTGGCTTGAGCTTACGAAATCACATTAATTTGTGAGGTATCCTGAACGCGTTAAGACTCGCGTTGCAATGCTATTCAGCCACCTGGAGCGTGTTGTACCAGAGATCTTACATCCCGGACATGGTGCTCTTACTACGCGATTTTAAGAGACGACTCCATATTTTATCATCGTGCCATTTGATGTTTGGTAAGAGTACTAAACTTTGACCGGTTGCGAGCTCCCCGCGGACTTCCACGCGATCTACCAGGACGTTTTGTCACGAGATTCACAGTATACACCACTTGATTAGATTCTGTGACAGTGGCGGATCCAGGGGGAGGGTCAGGGGGGTCCGAACCCACCCTTCATTAGCCGAATTTTTTTCTTCTTTGACTTGTTTGACGCTGAAATTCTCTCATCGACAGGATCGCCTATTATTACTCAACTGGTTGAGTTGTTTTTTCATGGAAAGCCATTGTATTTTGCTATTAATCGAAATTCCGGGCATATTTCCACCATGAAATGTTATTTTTAGCGGTACCCTCTGATGGTCACTCACCTCTGCTCGCAAAACAGTTTTGTCCAACCAGCGTTATTATAAAACACGTGATCGTCTCTTTAAACTGATTAAGAAACGAGGATGGCGACGGCAACGAAAACGTTATTTCAAAATATATCTTCTCGTTATTGTGGCACTTGTTCGATTATTCCAATTTGTTCAACTTGTAAATGTCGGCGAACTATCCAGGAACTAAATTTCTAAAAAACTGCCATCGTGTGCCCACATTCTCGACAAAGCCTAATATTTGGTCATTTCATGTTGTTATTTTGCAGAGGATGGCAAAGAAATGAGAAACGAGGACGGCGATGGCAACGAAAACGTCATTTCAAAATATAATTTCTAGTTATTGTAGCACTTTCGATTTTATTCCAATTTGTTCAACTTGTTAAAATTATCCAGGAACTAAATTTCTATGAATGGCATTAAAGTAAAGTTGATTATAAAGAAAGAAAAATTTACGATCATGTGCTTGCGTCCTCGCCAAAACCTAAAATTTGGTCAATTCACCTAACAAGGCCGAAACAGCTGTCCATGGCTGCTAATGCTTGGGCTCAATCTTTGCTTTGGTAGATTTAAGGGGTAATGCCCGCTACCTTGTGGCCTTAGTGCCTTTTGAGTGGCTAGGCTTCAGCTTACTTGATCACATTAATTTGTGAAGTATCCTTGTCACTCCAGCCACATCCCACAATCTTTACGTTTTCATTGCTTGTTTTTATTGATATGTGGGTACTTGAGCCTGAGCGTTAGCTATGCCATGCTGATGAGGCCTAACAAGGCCGAAACAGCTGTCCATGGCTGCTAATGCTTGGGCTCAATCTTTGCTTTGGTAGATTTAAGAGGTAATGCCCGCTACCTTGTGGCCTTAGTGCCTTTTGAGTGGCTTCAGCTTACTTGATCACATTAATTTGTGAAGTATCCTTGTCACCCCAGCCACATCCCACAAGCTTTACGTTTTCATTGCTTGTTTTATTGATATGTGGGTAATTGAGCCTGAGCGTTAGCTATGCCATGCTGATGAGGCCTAACAAGGCCGAAACAGCTGTCCATGGCTGCTAATGCTTGGGCTCAATCTTTGCTTTGGTAGATTTAAGGGGTAATGCCCGCTACCTTGTGGCCTTAGTGCCTTTTGAGTGGCTTCAGCTTACTTGATCACACCTTTCTCTCCGCCGCCAAGTGAGGTCGACGCGGTCTGCCCTCCATGCGATTATGCTAATCAGGTAAAGCGGGAGAAAAATTACTTCCGGTTGATGTCCACCTTGCCGCCTCCACCACTTGCTTAAAGTCTCTAATAACGGCTCAAAAAGCATTCACTTAGAAATACATTTACGAACTTTTTTTTTTATCTCGGCCTGATAAATTTATTTTGGTCACGAGTTAGACTAGTACTGAAAAGAGTGCATGACAATTTCATCTTCGGCACTGTGGCCTAATTTTTTTTGTCGCTGCTCTTCCAACTTCGGATGCGTAAACACCACAGTCCAAGTTCTAATTCGGCACTCATAACCAAAAAAACAGCTTTTCAGCCTCACCCCAGGAGATACTCTTAGTTGATGACAAGCCGTAAATTGTTTTCGTGCAACACGTATCCCGAGCCCTGTCGGCGAGCGAACATTAAGGAGGCCAGAACAGCAGAATGTCAGTTTATATCTAGTGAGACCCAAATGCAGTTTGGTTGAATTTCCAGCCGCAAAAGGAGCATATTCACCCTCTGTTCACCGATAAATTCAGGCGTTGAAAATCAGATCTTTTTTTTTCTTCAAATTTTCACTGTCTTTTCCGTTCAATCTACAGCACGTAAATTGAAAATAAGAGTCGCCATTCCTATTCATAACACCGTTTATCACAACAACTCATAGTTCGTAATCAATAAATGATCTGACTTGTGACTCAGTACTTCACCTTTCAGTATAACTTTCCTTCCTGGATTAAAATGACACCGTTCTGAAACGGACGCTTTTTAAAATAACGCTTATGACAACGTTTAAGCAGTATGTGGATAAAACACTAAAGTGTGCATAACAACCACAATTTAATAAAAGTTATAATCATAAAAGTTACAATTTCCTCGATTGTGATTGGCTTAAAAAACTCCTATTTTAAACTAATTCACTTGTCAAGTTGTTATCGGACAGTTCGGTTATTGGACAGTTTGTTATCGGGCAGTTCAATAAGCCAATCACATTCAAAGTAGTATTTTAAATCAACCAATCACACTCAAAGTTGTAGTTTAAATCAATCACCATACATTTTGATTGTAGTCAATTTCAGAGCGACATTAAGCGATTTACGCTTCTTTGTCAGTCTTTTAATGTAAAATTTCCCTTTTATAACTTGGCTCTCCTTCTTTTCTCGGAAATTGTAATTCTTATGATTAATTGGCAATAAGACTTCGTGTCGTCCAATTCGACCTGCAATCATACTCGTGATAAACAAATCGGACTCCCGCTGCGCGGTCGTCCGATTTTGTTATCACTCGTATGATTACATACCGAATTGGACTCCACTCAGTCCTATTACCATTACATATTAGGATTATAAATTTAGCGTTTTCAAAATTCATGGCATTTTCATCATTTCTGAATAGTGACCGCGACAAAGTTAAGCTATTTTCTTGCTTGTTCGTAACGATAAAGACGCTCCAGTAAAGAGTCTTGCTAACCCGAATATAGGAAGCAGAAATATGATGAACGCCATCATAATCACATAATGACTGATACTTGTTCCAATATCCAGCCAGCTGCCGGAATCCTGAACGAGATAGAAGAAATGAAGTCCCATGAAATCTGTCATCACCAAAACAACCAGAACAAGGCTCTGAACTGGGATCGATAACACCACGTGAATGGCATCAAATACGCATGCCACAATCACAAATGGGATGAGCACCTTACAGAGTAGTAAACTACCCATGACGAATGGTGAAAATACTGTGAGAAAACAATATACCGACGCCGGATCAAAGCTGTTTATACTTGCAATATTCCCTGTTCCGAAGAATGCGACGATTATAAAGAAGACGAAGAAATAAGCGCAGCGAAGATCTTCCAAGGTGAGCTTCCTAACAAGAGGTGTGTTGAGGCCCTCTGTGAGAACCTTCCACGCTGGTTGATGCGTTGTTGTGAAGTTGTCGTTACTCAGTTGTGTTTCTACCAGTGTGTTCACTGTGTTACCCGACAGCTTATGCTCGCATAACAGCCATGCACCCATGAGCAGTGATAGAACCAGCAAAAACAGACCTTCATAAGCAGTGCTCATCAGCAAGTAAACAGCGGAAAAAGTGATGACGATACTTGACAGTCTGATGGCTAAATTGCTGGAGCTGGTAAGCGGCAGCAAAAATGACAAAAGGAGAACCGTCCAGCTTCCAAACTGGTTGATAAGTGGAAGGCCAAGTTTTAGCTGTAAACTGGACGCTGTACTATTTACTATATACAAGGCGAACACCACAAGCAGGAATTGAGGGACAAGCACTTTCCAAGATCTTGTTATTTCCTTCTTGAGCTGTTGCGAAATGCTGGAGATATAAAGCAACATAAAAGTGAAAGACAACACAGTCAGTACTCCAGCCAAAGTTACTAAGAAATAATTCGCCTCACGTCCGACTACAGGAAGAACAGGGAAAACGGAGAGGGCAGAGCTGAGAACCATCCAACACGCCAGTGATGGTCTGCAGTTTGTGCGCAGTGATGTGGTAACGGGCCAAACAGCCAGGCAAACCAAACCAACTGAGAGAATCTCACGTCTGAAAAAACTCATCACAAGAATCTCCAATGAGAACGCGCCAAACAGTAATGTAAATACCACACTTCCCCCCAGTCTCTTCAAACGGGTGTACTCAAGTGCGGCGCGAATAATGTGAAGTCTCTTTCCAATGCGGTTCCAAAACACCAACGGCAACAAACAGTAGCTATAATACATCCACGGAGCTTTCTGAATTAGCAAGAGCATAATCACGAGAATCGCTAACGCAAGAGATGTGCTGTCCACATAAGATGCTTTCACCAAAGGATTCCTGCATTTTCGGTTTGTTTCGGACGTTTCTCTCAGGACGTCGCTGTGATCTTCGATAATCTGTAGCACAATGCAGAAAATCCAGCCAAGAAACCCAAGAGTAACAACCACATTCAAGAAAACTCGATCATAGTTTTGATAATAATTAAGTCCTTCTAAAGCAAGCTTTATAAGTTCTCTACTGTGGCTAACTGCTTCTTTGTACTGACTTGATCGCATAAATTCCTTTATGTCACGAATCATTCCAGTCTTCTTTGCACCTGTTCATGTAGAATAAAAAAATTACAGTCAGCACGAAGGAGTAAAACACGCTATCAGTTTAAAGCTTCAGAAGTATGTGTAACCACAATGCTTTGTTACTACGGTCCTTTGAGGGCATTTTAATACAGCCAACCAAATCCCCCTAACGTCACAAGATCAGCCTGTTCCTACGGTCCACGAAACTTTAGGGCGATCTACCGACAAAAAACAACTCAAGAGGGAAACACAATCATAGGGTACAGCGAAATAGGACGGGTACTCTGACAGTGTACTGCGATCAGGTCCTCCCCCGAGGAAAGAGAAAAAGGGGGGTTTCTGTTTTTGCTTCCTCTCTCTCCTCACCCCTTTTAGGCTCTTTTCTCCTCGCGCTTTACAAAAAAATTAAGAAAAGAAAACACAAAATAATGCCTGAGCGCACTCTGACAGTTGTTACCCAACAACATCACTTCTTAAAACTATGAGTTCCGGAAAAAGAAACCCACTAAAAAACTGTTTGTCTCCCATCTGTTTACGCGGAGAGGTCAACTTTTGATATAATTTTGTCAGCCAACAGAGCCATTTTAGCCTGGCAGAGGAGTTTGAATCAAGTTCCTTGATCGACTTTGTAACATCATTTGAGGATTCTCTCCTTGTTAAAGCAAATTATTCATCAGTATTGAGAAAAAAATGTACGAGCAAGAAGTGATTGCACAGTAAATATAACCTTGCATGTACCTGCCAGTAAAGTGAAAGGACGAAACAAAAGGGACGTTTCCTTCCTGAACACTTCTTTCACTTCATATTGAGCAAGAATCTGTTGTGCATTCATGAACAGATTTTCAGCAATGTATTCCTCAGAGTTATTCAGATATGCCACTGGTAAAACACCCACAGAGTTCAGAGGAAATGGAACACCTGAAAAAAAAATATATATTAAGTCCACTTCCAGGGTGTAACCTTTAACGGCATATCAAACAAGTGGCTGAATCCAACCAAACTACACAAAAGCCACTGAATTGAATTTTCCTGTAGTGCTGTCAAGAAGGTAGTTATGACTTTTTATTCAATGGATGAAATCCAAATGTTTGGACTGTTATTCCTGTGATGTTGTTATTTATTTAAATTATTAGTACATTGAAGCAATAAGGTGTGACAATTTAAATGAAAGATAGTGACTGCTGCTTTTCTACAGTACTTATATTTTGCTGCACAAGGTGGTTCCAAGCATCATGTTTTTTGTCTAATTAATATTTATTGTGACCATTCAAATAAAATCCAATGACTAGCTAGTATCTTCCTATGGTACTGATTACAATACCATATAAGCTGGCTCTTAATTCTTGTTATTACATGTAAATGGCCATTAACCAAACAACAGGTCCTTTCTACATTCGTAATTTGCATGCACACAATTATTATGAAATAGCCAAACCAATGACTTCAGAAGTGACAGATTTTTTAATACTTTAATAGGGATACTCCTAAAACAGTATACACTATACTAGGAGCTATTAAAAAAAGAGATAATTAAATAAAAAAAGAAAGAAATAATAATTATGGATAAAGAAATGCATTTGGGGCTCGAGAAGCCCTTGTTAGTGGACATACTTCAGGAGTATCCCTACAGATGAACTTGTATTTGCTTCTGTATGGAGCAATGCGAACCAATGGTTGCGAAGTGGAATACACATGTACATTAAATCTATTGACTTTTTATATTACTCTTGATTTTAATATGGTTTTCTACTTAATAGACTCATTTTGGCCCAGAGCTCAACCCCTCTATCATATATAATATAGCATGCAAGCCCCATGTCCCTGAATAAAGAGCCTGTTTGTCAAACCTACCTATCAGAGATGTCATAAGAGGTGCAATATCAGCTTGATTGACATCAACTCTGTTCAGGTGGGCAAGCTTCCACTCATACATCTCAGCTGGGACCTGCACTGAGTGCTCTGGAGCCAAGGGCTTCCGTACACCAGCTCCCCAGGCCACTAGTGGAGTCAGTGTCTCATGAGGATTACCTGCCCCATGGGATCCCCAGTTTGTCATACCATGATCAGCTGTCATTACATATGCTGTTTGACCATCATGCCTGTAAAACTTTTCTATGAGTTCCACCATTTCTTGAATTCCTTTATCAACAGTAGCTATATTTTTTAAATATTCTTGAGAGGTTGGTCTGTAAGCATGGCCATTGGTGTCAATTCCTGGTTGAAAATAGTTTTGAAATTATTGAAGACCCGTACTTCATGCAGTTTGTTCTATTACTTCACAGCAGTGACAGGCTTACCAATATTGTAAGAATTCTTTTTTTTTCTTGCAATAATCATGCCACCACAAACCCTACTTCTCAACAGCCCTACTAAATTTACTGGAATATTTCTTTATACTCTCTCAACAGACAAAGTATATGTACCATATTTTTTTCAATAAACATACAATCAAGTGTAATTTTTTTCTCTTGAGTTGCACAACTGCATGAAGATTTCCAAGGATTGTTTGAAGACCTTACCTAGGAGGTGAAGAAAAAACACAATTTGGCCTTGAGAAAGCATCTGCTTCAATGTCTCATTATTCTTAGCAGAAGCAAAGAACTTTTGCACTTCACTAAACACCCAAGTGTCAAGTTTAGAAGCATCTTCATCTGCAAAGTCCTCTGCAACATTTTTGTACATGGAAGTGAAGACATGGTCACCACTAGCACCCTTTGCAAACATAGGCAGAATGTCAGGGCTTCCCCACGCCCATGTATAACGGCTCTCATTAAAAGTGGAATCAAACTCCACTGGATTTTCTTTCCAGCCTGGTGAAAGAAACACAAAGTGACATCAAAACTATGTTAAGCATGATCATCAGTTATAGATTTATAAAGGGATTTGGGCAAATGTGTTGCATACAGCTGTAGCCGAGCAAATTTCACGAAATGGCCATTTTACTTGTAAAATAGAGTTAACGACTTCGAGTGCTCGCATTTATCTGGTGTCAGCCAAATACAATCAATTACAAGTTAACATGCAGAGGACATCATCTGTCACAGAAATTCCTTGTGAACATTGCCTAGCACTTGAACTGTACACCTTTGTGTAACCTTAGCCTTATCTTGATAAGTTTACATTACTTGCATTCTGTAATTGATACGAAGTTATGCTTCCTTCGGCACACCCACTTTTATCCCACCACTTGGTTGTTTGCTCATGCACATACTACTAGAAGTTTAGTTCACTTTCTCAGTTGTATTTGTATTTGTTGCCCACCTCACCCTACCCCACACAATAAAGCTGGACTATGGGCCTGGATGCACACCTGCCACTTAGCTTTGCATGTAGCAGGCTGGGTGGGGTCCTTACCCCACCTTACCTGTTATCTAGCCGGGTGTGGCATGTGCCACACTCGTTGGCTCATCCCTTGTTTTGTAGTTATCTAGCCGGGTGGCAGTGGCTCAACTATTGGTTCAGGTGTGTCGCTGCCACCCTAGTATATTATTGTTTACTATTTTGCAGGGTGTGTCACTGCCACCCTAGTATGTTATTCTTTACTATTTTGCAGGGTGTGTCGCTGCCACCCTAGTATGTTATTTTTACCACTTTGCAGGGTGTGTCACTGCCACCCTAGTATGTTATTCTTTACTATTTTGCAGGGAGTATCGCTGCCACCCTAGTCTGTTATTCTTTACTACTTTACAGGGTGTGTCGCTGCCTCCCTAGTATACTATTGTTTACTACTTTGCAGGGGTGTTGCTACCACCCCTACTTCCACCAGGGTGTACCCAGCAACTTTTGGTCCCATTTACTGCCAAAGACTGTGTGTATTTACTGTGTAATTTATTTAGCGATAAAGTTGTTAAAAAAATCACAGTTCCAGTGGGCCAAGAGAAATCCACCTTATGAGGAAAGATATTGTTGATGTCACCTACAGTTGTAAAACCTCACAGGTTGATGTTAATGTGCCAATCAAAGTTCTGTTCTCTTAACATAATATCATTAACCAATATAACAATAGTACTGATGCCTTAAGTTGTTGAGATCAAACTAAAAGTTTGAAGACATCGGCATTTATTGAACAGTCTACAACCAAACAGCTATGGATCTAAAGGTTTCATGAGTAGGCTGGGAAAAGAGGTGGGGTTTCAGGTTTTCAGATTTTGCACAGAAATTATCTGCCCTAAGACTCACAGAACACATAAAATAACTTTCCAGGACAAAAATCCATACATGCAGATACTGTATTTTCCAAGCCAGGTAAGATTACTTTGATACTATCAACTGTCAAATATTTTTTTGTGAAATCATTCATAGGATGTTGACACAAAGAATAAAAGTACAATGATGTCTTTGTCAGATCTTAAAATATTTTAAAAGAATGAGCTTGAAATGAGTTAATCCAGTGAGGGATATCATTTACTGCAGGGTAATGGGCTCCTGTTTACTGGGTATGTCACTTGATAGCTCCCAGTTTATGTTGACAGAGACAATTTCTTGTTGAAAAGTGCTTTTTTATCAGTTCCAAACAAGTAACAGACTAAACCTTAAAATTTGTTCCAGATAACTTTCAAAAGTGGGAAGTTAAGGTGTCATACTGGATGAATTTGGTCAGAAAATACAAATACAGCAGGTTTCCTACGATCTTAATAGGAATACGTTCTGCAAAAAACTGGAAAGAAAGGCTCTCTTACTTTTTAATAATTTTTTGAATTCTGTTCACACTCAGTACGCATTAACAGTTGGCTGTCATTTACTGCAAGTCACCACCAGTAATATGACGGTATATCATTCTGATGTAATATTTCATCACAACAAAGGAAAGGGAATGAGAGTTATTCAATTGTGTTTCATCAGAAACTCACATTCATTCCTCTCTACTTAGTTAGAAAATCACTTTCCCCACTCAGTTTGTTGTTATGATTTCTTTGACAGAGTGCAAGCAATAATTTATTAGTGTCCAACTTTGTCAGTAAAGAAGCCAAGACAGCAAAACTCCAGCACACCAAACTCATTAGCTAAAAGAGAATGCACACTACATGTATGTCTAGCTTCAAGCGATCAATACAATGGCTGTATCGAAGAAGTTGCAAACAAATAAATTAATATTCAGTGCCAGTCAAGCTAAACTCTTGGCAAACAAAACCATTTCCTTGGTTATCATTTGCTATTGTTGTCGTAAACAAAGGCAGGCCTGGTGTCTGTCAATACATCATTAACTCCTGCAACATTAGGGGATTATAAACACCCAAATGTATCAAGCTGTGAAATGGTTTCTGATCTCTTTCTCCATCAAATAAAACTTCCACAAAGCATGAACATTTCCAGTTCATTTGCTTGCATCCTTTGACCGACTGCACTTAAAATCAGCATGAATTCTAAGATACCTCCTTTGCAAAGTGATATCTGGCTATTTGAAATTTGTTCCCATTTAAAAGCTATGGCCTGTTTTATAGTAGGATATGTGAGCACTGTTGGTATAGAACTATAGGAGAGTGTAGGAACAAAGATAAAGAAACAATATTGCAGATATCTTTTTAGAGGGCAAACTGTGGGAAACCATTTCCACTGTTTGTTCCTCATTATTCTGATTGCCCACATGATTAACTTTCTTTTTTTTCCCAAGCTTTAATTACTTTGTTGAGTTCTAAAACTACTAAGCTTTCAGAAAATGTGTAGGTTGCCAAAGTTTTTCTGCAAGCATCAGTGTGAATGCTCTTGTTTTGACCATGGTTATTTTACCTATACTGATACCTTGATGATGTAGTAAATGATTTGCCCACCACATGTCCCAAACAACATGACTTTTCATTTTTTTTCTCTATGATAGGGTAAGTCTTTCATCCCCCAGATTTTTCCTGGAATCTACAGAAGTTCTGCATTCAAAGTTCTTTCTGCTTGTGTTGGTGAACTTTTTTTTCTCTTTTTTTTTTTTTGGGGGGGGGGGGGGTGTTGGGGGCAGAAAGTGGTTTAATGCTAGAGGAGGAAGAGGATGAAGGAGAGGAAAAGGGTGAAACTTCCAGACTTCAAATTTCCAGAGTTCTCTCTCAAAAATTCCGTATATATTTGGGGACTAAGCCCTGATATGAAAGAGCTAGTTTCCATACCACAGCCTAAGGGATGCTGTATAACCATGCCATGTAAGGTATAGCCTGGGAACAGGTTCTGCAGTAGGGTTACGGAGCGAAAAAAAGGAACATGGCCAATTTTTTTCACCACGTTCCTTCTTTTCACTCCGTAACCCCAGAGAAAGAGAAAGTAGGTGCAATACATTGCTGATTTGTATAGCCTGGGGCCAGGCTATGCAAATCAGCAATGAATTGCACCTACTTTCTGGCTACAACCAGTCGCAAAAGTACTTGAAACACTACACTAAATTCCAACTGAAAAGAGATCACCCATCCCCCCTTCCCTTATCAGTGTTGTAGGGCCAAATTTTGTCTTCATAGAAACGCGAGGCCAGGCAGAAAATGTGGTCCAGCAACATTGCTTAGGGGTGGGGGAGGAGGGGAGTCTGGACTGCCATGTAGTAACTGTCAGGGGTCAGTTTTAGGAGAAAAGTGTGTTTTTTCATTGGAAGCGTCTCAACATTTTTGCAACTGGTCGTAGTTTTGACTATGCAACCGAGAAGCCTCATTTCCAGCCACTGGAATAAAAATCTAAACTAAAGCTTAAAAGGCTGAGGTTGAACTAACTTCCCAAATCAGCTGCCGCAACAACCCACCAAATCCAGTAACATACGAACCTTTAGCAACTGCACTCACATCCTCATAGAATCCAGCAATAAGAGCAACATGTCCAGGGCGAGACTCTGTAGGAACTCTAGTGTGTGACACACCCCAGCTGGCCATGGCTTTTTTCTCAATTAAATCTCTGAGGTAAGGCGCGCGAGATTTTCCGTGTTCATCAAGTTCAAAAAACTTGTCGGCCCTCAAACCGTCGGCTACGAACAAGACCAGCCTCTTCGCTGGCGGATCAAGCTTTGATTTATACGGCGTCATGCCATGAACAAGAGGAGACGTGAAATAAATATCGAATATAGAAGCTAGATATATCACATGAACTAATATTCCAAGCACTAATAAAGACAACCTCGTTGCCGCCATTTTGAATCTTGAGTACATCCGCTGACTAGAAAATATCCAAAGTGAGCCTAAAGACTGGAACAGAGAGAAACTTGGCGAAAAATCGAGAAAGGTGAAGATTTATTTGCTAGTCCATCATTCTAGCAATATCTAGAACAGTTCTGATGCAAGAAAATTGTTCTAGAACAAGACTTCTAGCACATTCCGAACTTCAATTACTCAAAATAAAAGCAATGCCATTGGTTTATACCGAGGAAAATGATGCAAGCATTTTTCTTTTTTTGGAAAACTGATGTAAGGGTGTCTTCGAAAAAGGGGTATAAATACGAGTCGATTCCACAGCGCAGCTAAATTTGCTGAGAACAAAACTCTCTCAACAGAAAAAGGAGACCGAGAAGAAGAAAAGAAATTCCTCACAAGCACTGAACATGCCAGCTAAGTTAGCTCCCGCGATTGGAATCGATCTCGGAACAACTTATTCATGTGTTGGAGTTTTTCAACATGGCAAAGTTGAGATCATCGCAAATGATCAAGGCAATCGCACAACTCCCAGTTACGTTGCCTTCACTGACACAGAACGATTGATCGGAGACGCAGCCAAGAACCAAGCATCGCTTAACCCAAGCAACACAGTCTTCGATGCAAAGAGACTTATCGGCAGGAAATTTGACGATCCCACAGTACAGTCTGACCGCCAACACTGGCCTTTCCAAGTCATCAATGAATCTGGCAAGCCGAAAATCCGCGTGAAGAGCAAGGAATCCTGGAAAACGTTTGCTCCAGAGGAAATCAGCTCCACGGTACTAACAAAGATGAAAGAAACGGCTGAAGCATATTTAGGACAGACAGCTAAAGATGCAGTCATTACAGTGCCTGCGTATTTCAACGATTCTCAGAGACAGGCAACGAAAGACGCTGGAATGATAGCAGGACTGAATGTTAAAAGAATCATCAATGAACCCACAGCTGCTGCTCTTGCTTACGGCTTGGACAAAAACCTCCAAGGAGAAAAGAATGTTCTGATATTCGACCTGGGAGGAGGAACATTTGATGTCTCTATACTAACAATCGATGAAGGATCACTGTTCGAGGTACGCTCCACAGCCGGTGACACACACCTCGGTGGAGAAGATTTCGACAATCGTTTGGTGGAACACTTTGCAGCCGAATTCAAGCGCAAGTTCAAGAAAGAACTCAAAGGAAATCCAAGAGCCTTGCGTCGCTTGTGGACTGCCTGTGAACGAGCCAAAAGATCACTTTCATCCAGTACACAAGCAAGCCTTGAGATCGATTCATTGGCTGAAGGAATTGATTTCCACACCAAGATCAGCCGCGCTAAATTTGAAGAACTGTGTAACGATCTGTTCCGCTCGTGTCTGGGGCCAGTGGAAAAGGCGCTCAGAGATGCCAAGCTTGAAAAGTCACAGATCCATGAAGTGGTTCTCGTTGGAGGTTCCTCAAGAATTCCAAAGGTGCAACAGCTTCTGGAGGAGTTCTTCAGTGGCAAAAAGTTGAACAAAACTATCAATCCTGACGAGGCAGTAGCGTATGGAGCTGCAATCCAGGCAGCCATCTTATCCGGAGACCAAAGTGCCGAGATCAAGGATGTTCTTTTGCTTGATGTTGCTCCGTTGAGCCTTGGTATTGAGACCGCTGGCGGAGTAATGACTGCGCTGATTGAACGCAACAGTCGTATTCCAACCAAGACATCAAAAGAGTTCACCACCTACTCAGACAATCAACCAGCTGTAACTATTCAAGTGTATGAAGGGGAGAGAGCCATGACCAAAGACAACAACCTCCTGGGACGATTTGAGCTGACGGGAATCCCTCCTGCACCGCGAGGCGTACCCAAGATTGAAGTGTCCTTTGATATGGACGCCAACGGGATCTTAAACGTCTCCGCCAAGGATCAGAGCACTGGAAAAACAAATGCAATTACCATCACCAATGACACCGGAAGACTGTCCAAAGCGGAGATCGATCGCATGCTGGCCGACGCTGAGAAATACAAGAAAGAAGATGAGAAACAGCGTGAAAAGACTGCTGCAAGAAACAGCTTGGAGAGCTACGTGTACAGCGTCAAACAAGCGGCGGAAGATCCAAATGTGGAGAACAAGCTGAATGCTGATGATCTTGAGACGGTAAAGAGCAAGAGTCAGGAGGTGATTGCTTGGTTGGACAGGAATACAATGGCGGAGAAAGAGGAGTATGAAGAGAAAGAGCAAGACCTGCAGCGAGTGTGTTCTCCTATCATGGCCAAACTACATGGACAGCAGCAGCAACAACACAGCTCAGCTAATGGACCCACAGTGGAAGAAGTGGACTGAACTGGCAAAACAGACTATTACATGGAAAAACAGTAAACTATGCTTCATATAATTGTGTAAAAGCGTTAAATGAGCACATAAAAGGTTGTATTGGAGAATTTTTCGGCTCAGAAAACGACCATTTTTTGTTCCAATTAGTGTGCTAACATTTTCTGTTGTTTAATATTTACACTAGCTCAACAATTTATGGAGAAGTTTATTGGAAACTTTGAATGGATTTTGTGAAAAGAACGTTTGATTACTGTATATTACTTAAGATTGTACTCGACAATTTTTCTCGCGAGAAAGTAAGAATGTAGTTTTGATCAACAAACCTGGAATGGATTAACAAACTTACTGTAACATCGACTTTAGGTTCTTTTTTATTCTGAAAATAAAACCTAACTTATCTCAGTTATCAAAAGGTTGTTGATATTTGTTGCTGCAACTATCCATATATTGGAAGGGCCGCAGTGGGTGTGTTGCTCATAGCCTGCTTGCAAGCTCCCTCAAGAGCGGGGGTGCAAGGGGTGCAAGCAGGCTAGGCGGCTGAGGTTATCACATTTTTGCATATGCCACAAACCAAAGTTCCAACCGTATCAGTTCTTAGAATGGGAAGAGATTAAATCGCCCGTCGTATCGCCCACGAGTCTCTTATGGCTTACTAGTACAGCATTCGAAGTACATCTTTCTTTCTTCATCAGGTTTACACCTGGTTTACACTATACCTTTCTCTCTTTCTTCTCGGTCAGTTCGTACGTCAGCGAAACGAACTGATTGCGAGGGCCTGGGAGAAAGCCGTACAGGAACAAAGGAGCACGGTCACGATATTTTGGGTCATTATTAAGGGCGATTTAGACGGTACGATTTCTCGCGCGTCTTGGCGTATGCGACACAAAGCTGTGCCGTGTGAATGCTCCCACAACTTCTCTACCACAGACGCACACGGCCTAAAATTTGTCGTGGGATTTTGAATCATGTTTTACACCATACGACAGTCGTAGGTTTAGGTAATATTGAAGGGCAAGTGTCGTATGCTATTTTTTGCAGGGCGCGAGCAGCGCGCGCAACAAAAGTTGCATGCGATAGTCGTAAGCAAAAATCGCCCTTTAGAGATAAAAAAAAAGCACTAAAATAATGCGAAACAGTGAAATAACATTTTCAGGGAAGATGAGCACCAAAGAGACAAGAATAAGAGACAAAAAATGCAAATATGACGAGGATGGTGAAGGATGAAGAAGATTGAAACGGATTACAAGATACCTTTTTGCAAAATTTAGGCTAAAATTTTCAAAAAGGTATCTTGTAATCCGTTTCAATCTTCTTCATCCTTCACCATCCTCGTCATATTTGCATTTTTGTCTCTTATTCTTGTCTCTTTGGTGCTCATCTTCCCTGAAAATGTTATTTCACTGTTTCGCATTATTTAGGTGCTTTTTCTCTCTCTAATAATGACCCAAAATATTGTGACCGTGCTCCTTTAATACTATACCGCCAAAATTCCCTCGTGACTCGGAATTGTTCGTTTTTATTCAGTCAACGGGTTCTTTGTAAAACCCGGCAGCAGTTAAACTGAGCACGGAATACATTATTTTGCTAATAATCAGTTCCTAGGGAATGGTGGTTAGATCCAGTCCTTTGTGAGGGCAACGGCCATTTTAGGACGTAATTTGAAATTGTTATTTTGACCGTTTGCCCCCACAAAGGACTGGATCTACCCACAATTCTTCAGGAACTGATCATTAGCAAAATGGTGTATGGAAACATGATGAACTTTCACCAAAACCAAAACAATTCGGAATTTTGTAGTTTTATTCGTTTCTTGCTCGCCTCTCATACAGATCGGCTTCGCCTAAAACAGTTAAGTTACAACAGAAGAACCTCTGAAACTCGAAGGGCCGCAAGTAGACTAACAAACGAAAAACTGATGGTATTGACGGGTATAAAATTACGGGGTAAAGCGGGTTATAGCTTACAGATGGTACTGTAGATCGATCAATTAACTAACTGGTGTTTCGTTCACATGGCACGACAACGCCTGTACTTAAAACAACTTTAGAGAAATAAGCAACGGTTGTCGAAAAGTCCTTAGCACTTGCGATTTCCTACCGTCTCTATTCATTCACAAAATTGTGCAGCATTATCAGGGACTTGCTACTGCAAACATCGTCTAAAGAGCCACAAAAACCTTTTCCCCAGGAAAAAGTGAAACACAGCGTAACTACCCAAAACAGAAAGTAAGCAAAAAAAATTGCGTACCTTCCTTTACTGTTAAACATGCTCTACTGTTTTCTCAGAAGTTCCTTGAAGTCGGCCTGTTACCACAACCGTTTGTTTTTAAAACATGTTGTTAAGTCATAAAACATTGCTCTACCAACATTTTTAGCGCTTCTTTTCTCCTTGACCCACACCGGAGCGTAGATTCAGATAGTGACGATCTTTATCGGAAAGGTTTTCACTAGCGTTGCGTTTTCAAACTAAGGCAAAAAGAAACCTCGATCAGTACCCGACTGTTCTAAGCTTTTCTACACCATTAGAATCATGTCTTTCACGATCTTGACTGACAGGCGTTCATTTCATTTCTCATCACTGCCATAGTGGATTGCACAGTAGAGCGAATCCCAGGAAAAATTAACACTAATCGGAAATAGAAAGTTCAAACAATAAGAAGCGCAAAACAAAATAATGCTTTCCTTCAGATGAGCTGCTGAATATCCCTTGCTATTCATCTAAATGTTCAAGTTTCTTTAAAATTGAAACAAAATATTTTAAAATTATTACTTTCATTAAATAGCTTTTTCTGTTTTATTATTATTTTTTTTTTTTGGAATAAATTTTCTGTATTTTATACTTTTCAGAAGCCACCAACGGCTCAATTATTGATTCCAATCGCGTGAGCACTTACGCATTTTACAATCAGGGACAGAGGTGTTATTATTCTGAAGCCCAAATTCTTCCCCTCCCAGTTGAAGAAAGTACCTGACACTCAACAGTAGCTGCATTAGAATGGGAGAACTGCACTAAGCGATGCTCCTTACAAGCTGACAGAAATAATCTGGATCTCGCCAGGTTGTGGCTTTGTCCCTTAATTCCCTCAGTGTAGATATGTAAATACAACTCAGAAATACTTCCTCGTTTAACAACATAAATCACTGCGTGTTGAACACTGCCACGATATATAACGTCACTACTGTAAAGTACTTTACAGTTATTTTAACCACTAAGTTATCCTAGACTTTTACAATAAAACTGTACTTAAACCCACAAAGCTACACACAAGAAACAAACGACAAATCTTTTTGGCAGTCATATGCACCGCACAAACTGAGTGATAAAGTTACGAAGATTTACAAAGACACAAACCTATTGCCCCTAACATTACACGCTACCTGAAACACTGCATTTGTACCTAACATATACTCACTTTACTACACTACAATATAAATTATTTCTAAAACGTCCTGCCAAATATAACAATATCTGGGGGTGCTTGCTCTTTGAGCGGAATTTTGTAGAATCCTAACTTGGTATAGAAGTCCAGTGCGTTGTTGTTTGTCGTTGCAATTTCACAGTGCACACCCGTGCAATCCTCAGCTTTTAATGCAGAGAGAACACAGGCCAGGAGACGATTACCCAGACCAAGGTCCTGTCAACAGAGAAGAGAAGGGCATTAAGTACACAAAAACTCAAACATGAACCCCTCATAGATGGTCACAAATGACGAACTTATGACCAGCGATGTCTCACCAGTTTGACTAACTTGCTGGCTAGAATGGCTTTGAGCTGCCATGACATGGCACAACATTCGCATTAAAACCCACACAACTAATTCAGCTCACTAAGGTCTCGGCCAAATTTTAGACGAACCCTTTTTCTCACAAGGTTGATATCGTAATATGCAGGCCCTCAAATCATTGTCCTGTTATTCCTAAACCTCTGAAATTGTGTGGAAGGTCATGGGTACGAAATATCTTTCCCAATAGTCAACAGCGTTTCTTGTCCACGCATTTATAACAAGCTGAGTTGAGTATTGCAACAGCCTTTTCTATGGCTTTTTAACCCATCTATCTTTTAATATTTGCCAAAGATACCTGAGCACGAGGCAGAAGGTAGATCTGAACATGCGCACTATACTTTGCACACAACTCCTGGGGAAGAAATATACTTGGGTTGTGAAAGCTACAGGCAAGCTGTTCTGCGTATGTCCATTCTGACGAACTTCCCTCGGGCTTTTGGTATTTCTTGCACACCTAAGGGAAGAAACGTTGCATTTAAAGTCTTCATAACATTACTTCTAACCAGCTGGTATGGATATATTATAAGTGTATGAACCTTGTGCTTATTAGTTTGTAGAAATAAACATGGCCTCTCCTAAGTTGATCCTTGGTGCTTCTACTTGTCACTTTTTTTTCAAAACCAAATTTAGTTGAAAGTAAAAGATTTTGGTGAAACCTATTCTCAGAAGTTTTACTGCTCACATCAGAATATTACTGGTATCTATCACTGAGCTCTTAGTTCCATGACAGGAACACTGTATAGTAAAATACCTAGTACCTGTATTCTACCAATGCTAATTTTCCCTCAACATTTTGATATGCTATTAAACTGGTCCAATTCTTGCAGAATGTTCCACTGAGAAAAGATATCACTATATTATATAAACAATGAAATACCAAACATATCTTCACACGTGAAAATAAAATGTTATCTTCACACGTGAAAAGATCACCATTGCTATGGTTACATAATAAATCGTGCCTTCCACAGCGAAAGTGAAATGATTTGGTATTTCATTGGTGTTTATAAAATAAATAGAACACAACCTGGCCGAAATTTCTCATCTCGTGTTGAAAAATATTTCAAGAGAAATTTCGTATCTCTGCTCAGCCATGTAATATCCTCAATTTACTTAAACACTCTCCATAAACACCTTAGTTTTTTTACACCCTGTACATACCTCTGGTAGCCAGTGCTTTTTAAACTGCTCATAAAAGTGTTTTGAGTCAGACGTTGCTACTGCAAAGCCACAAAGGCCATCACCATCATCCACAACAAATACATGCTCAGGGCAGATCTTTAGATAAGGACCAACAAACCTAAGCAAAAACCAAAAAAAAAGTCAGCAAGATTTTCAAGATTAAAACTGCTATATACACCACCTGAAAGAACATGTAGCAATTACGGTAAGTTAAGGAGTGTTTTCTAAACCAACTAAACTGTTTACGTTTAATAAAATTGAGAAATTTTGTGTGGCTCCAGAAACTGACTCTAACAAAAAACGATTCCTTGCTAAACATCCAATTTATATGGGACATCACTGCCCTACACATGTGTGATATGGTTAAGTCATAGCTGCAACACAAATTACATTGTCAAATGGACTTGTGTTGTGCTGAAAGTATGTTACAAGCAACAAAGCTTGTCTAAATCAGCTCTCAGTAGACTAACTACATTAAGTACTACAAAAAGTGAAGATAACCATACTGGACTTGTGGTAATGAGAGAGTTATGTTTTGAGAACAATTGGCACCCTTTGTTCCTCCCTTCTGTACTGACTATCTGGAGTTGGACCTACAAAGAGCTAGCTGCTAGCTCGAAAACCTTACAGTTATCTAGCTGCTAGGCATTTCCTTCTATGTAATAATATTTAGTTTAAATTGTAACTGAATATTCTATGTGTTAAGCTGCTAATTATTTAATAAGTTTTACAAACCGTGTAATGGAAATGTGAATAAAGTGTTGTTGTTGTTGTTTTGATTCAGATAACTAACCTGTCTCCTGCTATGCTGAATTGTCTGCAAGGAAATAAATCATGTCCATCTTGCCAATCATCACAGGTTGACACACAAATTTCATACAGCGACCTCTGTTTGCACAATAAACATACAATAAATTATTTTACTATTATGTCAAGTACTGGTAAATGTTCCCTTGTAAATTGAAAAGACCACACAGGGTGTGATATATGACTTCTAAAAATAAATATTCCATTATCATTTGCCAAAACTGTAATATTAAGATAGCAGTTAAAGGGAACCTCCACTCTTAAAAAAAATTCACGCTTAACTGTTGGAAATAATAACTTGATTCCAAATTTTGTTTTGAAACGTGGATATAACATTTAAATGTACAAAAAAATTGATGACATCATCGCCTATTTTTGCTTTCAAATTTCCCGGGAGCAGCCATTTTGGATTTGATGACGTGCTATGGTTGCAGCTATTCTCAGGAAGCAAATGAAGGAAAAAATCCTTTGTGTTAAACAATTGGGCAACTATTACACGTCATCAAATCCAAAATGGCCGCACACGGGCAATTTAAAAGCAAAAATAGGCAATGATGATATTGATTTTTTTTGTACACTTAATGTTATATCCATGTTTTAAAACAAAATTGGGAATCTAGTAATTATTTCCTACAATTTAGCACCAATTTGTTGTAAGAGTGGCAGTTCCCTTTAAGAGAGCACTGTACCTCATCTTCAGGCTGGTATGGTCTGATTGTGTAGATACATGTAGTAGGGACATCAGGAGCTCTTAAGTTAAAAACTTCATGTCCGCCATCAATGGGTAAAAGGCGCTGATAAAAGAAATACGATAATGAATCCCTAAAAAGTTACAGTATGAGTCTGTTGTTAAACATTTAACCAACCAACTACAACTTGTATCAAGTATACATATATAGAGGATATTACATGAACCTGTGGAGATATGAAACAGTCATGTAATGTTCTATTTATTATATAAACACCAATAAAATACCAAACCATTTCACTTTTCACCCCAAAAGGCATGATTATGTAGCCATAGCAACGGTGATCTTTCCATATGTGAAGATAACATGTTATTGTCATGTCTGAAGATAATCATGTTTTCATGCGAAAGTTCACGGTCCTTGTATTTCATTGGTGTTTATATATTAAGGAGGTGTAATAAATGGGGTACATATACCCCAGCCTTTTATCTGACTAATAGTTGACATAGTATTTTGCATACACTTAAACTATAGAAGAAGTATAGCTATAGAGGAAATGATTGAAATGTTGGTGCTTAATACTTTTGCATCAGATAAATAAATAATTTTACAATCATAATTCCCTGCCAATTTAGCCCCATTGCAACTCTTCTCTTACACTGAACAAAGCAATCATTCCTGACATCTCACTGTGTACATGTTAGGTAGACCTAAAATGACCTAGATGACATTTTGAAACATACCTGTAACTCCCCACACAAGCCTCCTCTGAATACCCATGGTTCTGGGTCTTCTGGATAAAAGCTTTGTCCCTTCTGTTTCTTTCTCTTATTCTTGGTACTCAACCAATTCACAAATGTATCCAGCAACTGCAGCACTTCTTTAACATCCCACACATACGGATACAGATCATACAGCAGAGCTCTGTTAGATGTCTCTGTTAATCTTATGAACATCTCTTCTACAGATCGACAAATTTCATGAAACTTCTCAGCCTTTTCATTCCACTCTGTAACCTGCAACAATGCACCATCAAAATTGTCATAAATGTAAATGTTGAAAACTCACCCAACTTGCAATGTCACCATCATGAAATAATTGCAAGTAGTGGGTGCAACAGCTCAGATTAGCGTATATAAATAAGTAATCACATTAAGTATTCAATTACATCATCATCACTGCTGTTACAAATTCACCACTATCAACACCATCTCAAAGAAATGATGGACAGAAATCAGTGAATAAGCATCAGTTGGTGCTGTTAATTTCAAGAAATGTATTGTACTCCATCTGCACAATTTCTACCTTAGATTTTTGCTCTTGTTCAGTGAGTTCCATAAACTCCTGTGAATCCTCTTTAATAGCATTGAACTTCAGCCATTTAAAATCGGATATAATCTGCTTGGCCTTCTGACCATGGTTGTACGGCAGGTAGAACAGATCCACTAACAGGAGAAGGTCTTCAGCACTTAGTGGTGTTGGAGTAGGCTTCTCCTTCATTTCAGTTATATCCATTGGCATTTCTTGCTCTTTCTTTACAGCTTCTTTTTCTTTTTTTTCTGCAATAATGTTAAAAAAAGCCAACCAATCAGCTGCCTCTTATTACTTATAATCATTAATAGCTTATGAAAAATTGATTGTCTGGTGCAACCTTTTGATCTCAGCAAAACTCAAGAAACACAACCTCAAGTGTGCACAATAAGCAACATGCCAACATATCTAGCTGGAAAAGCCATGTTTGACTCAACACTTCCACAATTCTCAAACATCATTCAAAATTAAGCTTCCTTAAAGGAGTGCTGTCACAGCAATTCTTGCTGTATGTTTGTTCAAATTGTGATTAAGTACTTTTTCTTTTTTCTTTTATCTGAATGGCCTGTATAACACAGACAGACAGACAGACAGACAGACAGCCCTATCAGGGCTTAGGACAGACACTAGGGGTGGTCACTGCCAGTTAACCTAACTTTTTCAAGTTGCAATCATGCAATCCATTTCTTCCTCGTCATCTGTGGTCACAGTCAACCGCAAATAGTTACAATGCACATTTCAAGTACTTGGTACTGCAAAATTTATAAATGTTCCACAACCACACGATTATCGTATTTGCATGTAAAAAGTAAAAAGATCACTTTGTGGACCACTAGTCTTCATTCAAATTAAGGAGTAGAAAATCACCTTAAACTACTTCACTTTCTTGAAACTTGTACATTTCACTGACCACAACATAATAGACATACTAACTACAAAGTGGTACCTGGTGATAAGGAGCTGTTCAGCTTTTTCCTGCTGTTTTCCTTTGCAACCTTTATTGGTGAAGGAGTCACTGCAGGTGAACACATTGAATTAGTGGCACTTGTAGTTGACCTTGTGCATGTTGCCATGGGAGCTTGCACCTGGACAGGCATAGCCTCTGGTATCACACTGTATGCACCACTCTTAGCATATGTTCTGGATGTTGCATTCTTCACTTTTGAAAATTCTTCCAGCCAGGCAGAAACTGCCTCTCGTAGAGCATTTTGAGGATCATAAACAGTATGAGCTGCAGCACTCTTGGATTCATTCAGTGATGCACCACTTTCAGTGTCCATTTCACCTTCAACTTTTACAACTTCACCATCACTGCTTTCACTAGCACTGGTGTCTTGAGGGACTCCCTGATAAGTTTTACCATCAGGAGAGTCATTTGCATTACTTTCACCACTAGCAAGAAGATCTTCCTCCATAGGCTCAGCAGAACTGCTAGCTTTTAGATCAATACTCATTGGCTCCTCAACAGTCACCAGTGAGGCATCTCTCAGCCAAGAGGCAAGAGTGTGGACAGCAATAAAGTTACTTTCAAACTCACAATTAGGGTTTGTTAAAACACCATTTAACATGGGAAAAAGTTCAACTGGCCTGCCATCATATGGCCCTAAGAAGACTCGACGTTGATCATAGTCATTTGCATGAATGTTGTCCCAAATAACAGGTCTCCGTTTAAGCACACTTGTCAGGGCTTCGATGGTTTGAGTAGTAATCACTTTGGAGACTACCTTTGGACCTAAAAATGAGCAAATGAACAGGATGAAGGAAATGCCATGAAAGGAGTTACACCACAGAGAACACAGATACACAGGCTGCTATATACAGGCACGTCTAGTCTTTCCTTCCCAATGCCAGCACTTTATTTTGAGTCAGAAAACTGATTGGTGGAAACTGAATAAAATAAGAAACTAACCAACTCATTTTCAATCCATGCAAAGAGATTGCACCACAATTCAGAGGCAGAGCATTAACCCACTGGAGTTTGTTTCTGGTCTTGTTTTTCGTTTATTTGTTTGTTTGTTTGTTTGTTTGCTTTTTCAGATGTAAAAGTTTTGTTTTGTTCTTCAAGGAAAAGCCCAAATAAAAAAATAATACTATAGGTCAAAATATAAGGTTACATAGCCTTCAGACTATCAAACTCCACTGAGCTTAAGCCTTACCTGGGTGTATTGGAGATGAGTGAAATTCATTTTGGAGATATTCAAAGTAAGGTACTTTAAAATGCAGTCTGAACAGCAACAATTTTAAGAAAAGAAGAAAGACAACCACTTTATCTAATAATCACTTAGTTTGTCAGAGCATGGGATAGAAAAGGACAAAACCTTCACTCTGTTAGTAAAAAAAGGTGTTTGGCACTAACCTTGACAGCACTTGATCCCAACAAAAACAAAGGTTTTTATCAAACAGTATTGGTTGTTGCAGACAGACACCAACAACACAAACAGTTAAATACCACTCACTGATCGACAGTACAACGAACTACAACAACAGTTACAAACAAGACAGCAATGTATAAGGCCACGACACACAGCACTCCTAGCGTGCTAATGCGACTTTGCAGGATTTGGCTAGTTCAAAATGAATGCTGCTTTTGATTGCACACTTGTGCAACAATAATAGAAGAGAGTGCTAATGGCCTTACAACACAAAAGCATCAAGTCAATTTCAATCTTTGTTCCTCCCTCATAACTGGAACATGACAAGTCAAGATTGTCTTTAGCAATATTCTTCTGGCATCTCTACTCACAATAGAATTCAACAATCCTTTTCACACCCAGAAAAAGCTTTGCTTTCAATAGCTTCTTTCACGTTTTCTTATCTGATTTGCAAGAAATTTTAATAGGGAATACAACCTGAACCTGCATACATTTCCAGCTTTTCAGAGAGAACAAAAGGTGAAATTTGAATTGAGCTTGGAGTACCTCACAACATTAAAGAGAACTATCCTTTCATCATTAAACAAAACCATTCCATCACAAATTTAAAGTTTGATATTTTTCTATATGTAAACATGATTTTACCATTAAATCAACTACAGCAACAGCCCACAAAGAGCCAGTGCTGTTTTTGTATACAAACAATTCAAATTTGATCAGGTCAATGGATAACGGTTTCATTTAACTGCTAAGACACATTTCTTAAATGTTGTAAAGACACCTTTTGGTTGACTGTTGGTATGCCATCATGTTGCTTTGCAGTTAGACATTTTCACACAAAAGAATAATGATCAAAGATGGGAAAGGGTTTTGGTTGTCAAAAAAATCCAAACTCACAAGGGCTTTGCAAAAGGCTCAACTAGGTGACAAGGTGAGTCGTCCTAGTCTTTTTTTCCTAGTATTGATGTGGAAAGCCAAACAATAACAGGATCTCTGTATATCACAACTGCAAAAAAACATCAACAGCCCAAAGTAGTACAATGACTGAATCAAGGAAGAGTATGATCATTTTAGGTTTTGATTCTGAGATACTTCATGCAATTTATTTAGTTATATCAGCCTCTTCAAACAAAAGAGTGAAGGTTTTATACCATGCTAAGAAATAATCAAGATCATGTTTTGAACAACATCAAGTAATTGAAATAAGTGTTGCTGCTGTTTTAATTTTTTCCCTCACAATAAATGAAAAACCATTTTGCCAAAAATGAGGCAATTAGATGATGTCAGACTGCAAAATGTAAACCAAACTTGGAATATCCAACATTGTGTTCAATCATTTTGCACGTTTACAACATGCTTGCAAAACTGCATCCCCTGTCTTCCAAATAAATTACACATCAAAATTAAAACCAAGTCAGCAAATATGTCAAGAAAACTCAGACCTTAATGGAGATTTTTACTAATCTTGGGGGAGATGGGAATTAAACTAAAAAGAGATGTTTCAAAGGAGCACAACATTGTTTTTTCTTTTACACAAACAATGTTCATAAAATAGCAGTTGAATTAGGAATCAAGCCAATCCAGACACTATTGGTTTGAATGTCCCATTTCCAATTATACAGAACTTGTTTTTACAGTTGCAAAGTCTGAAAGGAAATGTAAACATTTATAAAACAAAAACAGGGAAAATAGTCCTGCAAACATACTGTTGATTTAATAAGTTTATGTTTATGGGAAAAAAATTTGAGTTGGTTAATTTGTTTACACTGTTTATGTCATGACGATTGTTTTGGCATTACCATGTTCAAAATTCCTCTGATCATCACCAGTACCAGATCAGAAGAACTTTCAACGGTCAAATGTAGTTGAAGTTCTAATATTACGTATGAAACCATGAATATCTGAGTTTGGATGATCTTGGAAGGCTTGCTGGCCTGCTGGCGGGAAAGAAAAAACTAAGATGCAACTGTACCTTCAACCAAGCATAGAAGAATCACAATCAGGAATCAATGTCCTTCACCACCACTGCTAAATGAAACAGCACATGTTGACAACAATTCACAACTTCAAAAATCAAAACAAAAGACAAAGCACAAAATTAAGTATACCACTGACAAGAAAATGTTTACCTGTCCACATAATGTTGATCTTTGGGTTAAGTTTATTCCCCAAGGTAAGCAAGTAGTCAGATGTCTCAACATTTGGAACAGCTCTCGTACCACAGTACTCTACACACAGTAAAATGATCAGTAAGTAAACTTCTGTTTATGCAATATTTCATTAAATTTCTCCACAATGGAGAAGTCGTTGATGTACTATAGAGTTCCAAAAGTAGCAGCCACCACAACTTTTGGTAATAGCAGGTGTGACTGATAAACATAACTTCTTTGCTTGAATGTTCTGGACTCTTCTAGAAGGGAAAACATTAAATGGCCACTTAAATACGGTGAATTCTAATGCAAAAAATGTACATAAAAAGTTCTTACCGTAACACTAAATTACGAGTGATAAAAAATAAACAAATTATCTTGCGGTAGCTACAGTTGTGACGGCTGAGTGGGCCACAAATTCATTATCACCTTCAAGTGATGAACAGACAAACACTTTAGAAACTTTGCTTTCAAAGAAGTAATTCATCAAATAAAAGCACATCATAAGCACTTTTGAAAACAAAATTAAAATCTCAGTTAAATGGAAAGAAAATTTAGAATCAACAAAGCATGGAAGAGGAGGTCCTTTTCAATTAATGCCTTCCAATGAAAAGCACAAGGAGGACACTGTTTACATCTATACAAGTCGCAAATACCAGCCGGCCGGTATCAGGTAACCACTTGTACCTTTCTTCTTAGAATAGTTAGATCAGCTTTAAAAAAATGTATTTATTCACCACAATAACAATACATTTATACCACACTATAATGGAAAAGAATTACGAGATGAAGTTACCTGTTGGACAAAAGAGAAAGCTTGGATATCCCAAGTATTTATAGATATTATTGGTGATTTCCACCTGGGCATCACCAAATGACCGAAATTCCTCAATATCAGCACCATGTAACTGTGGATCTATATCATCAAATAACAGGGCAAATGCCTCACAGCCAAGCTTCTGAACCTAACAAAAGTGGGAACATAAAATAATGTAGTGTTAGGGTTACAGAAACACTCTCCAGGGGTGGTTCCTGAAGGGTGTAATAACTCTATTCCAGGGATAAATCTGCCTTATTCCAAAAGGTATTCCTGGAATAAGGCACATTTATCCCTGGAATAGAGTTATTACACCTTTCAGAAACCGGCCCCAGGACAATGCAACATAATCTGCTATTGAGTAAAACATAAGCATGTAACATGTTAGGAATTCTCATATGCTCAAAGACTCTTCATGGTTGCTGTGTAAAAATTTTCGCTTTCATTCCCTGACACTATGTTTTCGCATATCTGAATGCTAAATAAAGGTCAATAAACGATCATGGTCTCATATGTTCAATCAAGCGTAACGCGGTGCGAAATAAAGATAATCGTCTCCTGTGAAATGCGCCTCCGACAATTTTCAGTTTTAAAAGATTTTGAATCGTCCACAGCCTCTGCAAAATATACCTCACTTATTTTGTCTTCGTTCTGAGCTGCTGTACTTCGAGCAAAATAATTTTGAACAAACTTTGGCTCACAAAATGTGCGTTTCGTTAATGCCATATGCAAATAAGAGGATCTTTTGTTTCGTCTGTATGCAAATTTTTGGCGTCTGGTCACAGAACATCTGGCCGGTTTTTCACAGTTTTTCCAGTCAGTTTATCGGCGGTAATTTAAAAGCAGCTGTGATAGGTTATTTGCTTGTTTATTATAACAACGGCATGGACAACAACCTTTTGAATTCTTGTTTACTAGTTTTTTATCCTTTGTTAACCACATGCATATGCAAATTAGGGAAGCGAACAAAAGGTTCCGTGTATAATACACAGTGCAAATTTCATGCAAAAAATCTTAGGAAAAAAGTGTGCATTATACACGGGTAAATACGGTACCTATTATACAATTACATACCTGGTCCATTTTCCTTTTAAGCAGCTGAATGTCTTTTGTACTTGAAAATAAAATATCCAAACCAGGGGACAAAGCATAGTAGAATGTTATTCCACATTCCTTTGAAGACGATATCAGCTGCTTCAGGTTTTCTGTTTAAAAGAGCAAAAATTATCATTTCAGATCACAGGTAACACATGCAGGGTTTTCAAAATGGGGAAAAGTACTAGGGGGAAAATGCAGAGTCGCCGGAGCATTAACGCGCCAAGTCAGTGGTGCCGTGCAGCAAAGCTGCATGGGGGAAGGGGTTTACCCCTTCTGTAGGGGGAGTTTGGGGGCCTTTTCCAGGAAAGTTTGAAAATCTGTATGCTCTGAGGTGCAATCTGGTACATTTCAGGCCAAAAAAGTTATTTTTACCGTATTTACTTGTGTATAAGTCAACCTTTTATGACCTAAAACTCAGCCCAAAAAATTGACCTCGACTTATACACAGGTCATAGCGAAAGAGCCAACCTGAGAGCCAGAGAATTATCACTCAATTAACATAACAATTATTGTCTAAAATCAGCATAGCATGAAAATGTGCAAGTTTAGAAGCAAGTTTCAATCATTTGTTTGGTTGGCTTGCTGGACATCTCTTGTCTACAATTTTCAAGTTTGAAATAAAGAAGTGTAAGTGGTTTAAAAACAAACCCTACAGGACTCGTTTTCCAACATGTGTGACCTTCCATGGGAAAACGTTCACTAACACTTAGCCATTCAAACAGGCAAAAATAAACGAATAACGAACAGCAAACAAATGTTTTTGAACGGCGTTTGAACGCTTTTCATTGCCATTTAAACGGGTGAATAAATTAAACAAATGATAATGGGAAAGCGTTTAAACGTGGGAATAAATTAAATGAATGGGCAAGGATAAGCGTTTAAACATGGGTGAATAAATTTTACGAACAGCAAGCATGAACACTGACGAACATAATAACGAGCAGATGGGCGGAACGCTGAAAGGCAAACACGTTGGCGGCGTTGTGATTTTTATTGAATCAGTTCAAATCGTCTCGACCTCTTCTCCAGCAAAATATAATCTTCCTTGCCTTCTCTCGCACTTAAAATGCTTAATCAATGCTTAAGCGGACGAACAAAGATTAGTAACAACACACGAGCACAAACGCTAAACGTGGGTGAAGAAAGCGTTGTGATTAATTTCATTGTCTCACTTTCATATCCTCCCGACCTCTGCTCCGGCATAATACATCTTCCTCGCCTTCTCTCTTCAATCCAACAAGCATTGTGTTTATTTTGCTAAAGAAGGATACAATTTTGGTTACCGGATATACCGGCCGACTTTTTATTTGCGACTTGTAAAGACATCAACAAAGTGTCCACCGATTGGCATGCAGAACGAAGCGCTTTTCACTGGAACACATTTAATAAAAAGGGTTTCTTTTTCCCTGTCCTGTCGATTCTAGATAAATTATTCTGCCCGTTTAGTAAGTTTTAAAAGCTTTGTAATTTGCTGCCAAAGAACACATGCCCGCTAAACAATATTTGCGAAAAGAGGTGGATCATATTTTGAACCGCTGATTGATGCGGCCTGGCATGCATCCCGCATAATATCAGAAAGTGGCTGGCTGATATTCTAAACTTTTTATCATTTCCAACGCCCCACATTTTATGATAAACGAAACTCGATGGACGCTAAAGAAAGCTCGATGTTTTTTGTCTCTCTCTCTGGCTTTTGCGCGGCACAAAACAACCGGTGACATGGAGTCTGACAAATTAATGAAACAGTGAATTCAATCCAAAACTGTTTTATTCATGTTATAGTGATATCTCTGGTTCTACAGGGCGCACAGAGACAATTGAAATGGCAAAATACTGTCTTAAACGCTGATTTTTTTTTTACAAAAGTGTTTATGATGCACCGTTTATTGATGAGTAGTTTCTTTACAAGCATGGTTCACACATTGATTGTTTAGTTCTGTTGGGATGTGCCACCGAGCATGAATTGTGGCGTCACAACAAACAAAAATGTGATATCTCTGGTTCTACAGGGCGCACAAAGTTGATTGAAACGGCAAAATACTCAGTCTTATAAATGGTGAATTTCATTATGAAATGGTGCTGATGATTCACCTTTTTTATTGAAGAGTTATTTCTTTGAAAGCAAAGTTTCCGAGTGTTTCTCTATTCGATTCATTGCACTCCGGCAAGCGTGGTTGAATTTGTGCCATCACAATAAACAAACCTGATATCTTTGGATTGAAACAGCTAAAACTCTGTCTTAATCGCTGAATTCCATTATTTTATATTTTACACGTAAGCTTTTTTTAGATGTTCTTTTCACTACATATCATTGAGATCTTCAAACAATATCCCACTGAAATTGAAAAAGTCTCACCTTCTTTGCTAAGTGCCGCATAAGCGACATTAACAGGTATCTCAGTGATACCAGTGTGAAAAAGCGTGAGTCGTGCTTAAACAATTTTTGTTTTAAGAGTATTTCAATGTTTTAAATTCATTGAATCATTACGTAAATAAACAAGGCTACACGTGTTATTTATTATCCAGTCTTGCCGCAGTATTCTGCACACGTTGTAATTTATCTAATTGTGACTTGGAATTCCATAAAAGAATAGCATAGTAGTCGAGTTTGGATGTAATAAAGGCATGAACAATTCTCTCACAGTCCGATTGAGACAGGAATCTACATTCTACCAATGTTCTTAGGGCCTCTTCATATGAACCCGGTTCCCAAGATCTTGCCTTACCACTAAATACTTTGTAAAAATTTCTATGTGTTCATATGAGAGGGCGGGCTGGCCCGGTTGCGGAGATCTCGGTTTTTCCAACCAAGTTCTCGGTAACCGGGCTGGAATTTTTTCCATATGAACACTCCAGCCCATTTACCGGGATGAAAATGATGCATTGCATTTTCGTCAGTAGAACAGACAGTATTTGATTTTGACTTCTTTTTTCTTCTATTTATAGTTTGGAATAGTTAGGTAAAGATGAAGGATTTTGAGGTTTCTAAAACCGATAAAAGTGAAAAATTCTCACCAGACGTGTACCACTTTTCATCACGGTAACTGGGTTGTAATTTCCCATGTGAACAGATAATAAAATTCATCCCGCTAACTGAGCCAGCCCGGTCAACCGGGCTCATATGAAGAGGCCCTAAATTGCAAAGGAAGCTGACTTGCAAGCATGTTTTAATATATGGATATCTCAAACTAGCTTATAGTTCCTTCCAGTAATTACTTTAATCAACAAGGCTGCGCGAAGGTAAATAAACAAAAATTTTCCTTTAGTTGGAGAGAAACTGTTTTTCTAATATGAATTACGCTTTCGGCTACACAGCTCCATCTTGACTGACCAGAGATAAGATATTGATGACTTCGCGAGTCCGAAGTTGAGAATCACAACGTTGAAGTGGCGATCACGGGTTCAAACTTCTTTTTTTGGGCCGGCCTTTTTTGCTTTTTCCATCCTCCAAAGATCTTCAAATTATTTCATTTTCTCATGCAAAAAATTAAAACAAGAAATACGAGAAACTGTTGGCGCCTACAAACTTTGCTGCAAAAAAAGCAGCGTGATTCTGATTGGATAATTTTGACAAGCAGACATTCCACAGTTGAGTGGGTTTTGCATATTTCCCTCACGCGCTTCGCGCGATCGTTTTTTCCCCTTTCCCTCCCCTTCGACACCTGCCACACAGGCTATGAATAATGAGGCTAAATATGACAAGACTTCAAGACACTAGCAATAGCGTACATGCTCCGAATTCGCGAACACCATCCAGTGAGTATCAAACATCGATCGACGCTGTATTTCGAAGATGGCAGCATTCAATCACTGCGCTCTCTCCTCAGGCACGTCACATGGACACAATGTCTTCTTTATAACTAACAGTTTTGTTCAACAATTATCATTCGTCGTAAAATAATATTGGCTTGACTGGAAACAATTGATGGTTACCGGTATACTGCCTACTTGCCTGCATAATAATTATGTATCGTACTCTCACAACTTCCAATTCAAGCACTGTTCTGGTTCACTTTCGACTACAAGGATAGCGATTTGGAAGGACCACCGTGACTCAGCATTTCAATGGTTTCAAACGCTACGTTTCTTTTTACGTTTAAACGAACATGAAAACGATTTCAATCGATGCAAACAAGTTAAATGGGTGAATATATTAACTAAACGGAGGAATATTTTAACTCAACGGATAGCGCCTGCCGTTCAAACAGTAAAATGAACGCCTCAAACGCTTTCTCACAGCATTTAAACAGCAAACAAACTGATTACAAACGGCTTAGGCTGTTTAAACGGCTAAGCGTTAGTGTACATTTTCCCATGGAAGGTCACATATGTTCTTATCTGTAGAGCAGACATTTTCTTTTAGGAGCTGTTGTTTATAGCACTGAGGTTTTTTCCTCGAACGATCGCAGTAGCTTAGTGACCTGGCAAGCGCTGTGGAGTTAGCAACACATGGAGTTCTTTAGTCACCAGTACCCCCACAAATTCGTAGCCCGGTTACCAAGTTTTTCAAAATAGCGTGTTGTTTATCAAGGCAATTTTCCCCAGCGATTTTCAAAACTCTTTGTTGTTCTTATGGTCTACTAAAGCTCCTTCCCATGTCAGTACTAAGAGAAAGGTTAGTTTAATGTGAAAAGATTTCATTTTCAACATGGTTCACTTCCAAATTTATGAAAGCTTCTCCGAGTAATCCAAAGTGTTCGTGTGCACAAGTTACAGTGTAGAAGTGCTAATAAACACATTTGCATCTTTGTTCTGCTTTTTTGTCCTCTATTCCTGCCAAAAATTCTCAGAAGCATAGATTAAGTTTTTGGAACAATTCTATCGATCTGAATTTTAACTTTTAGCCAGAAATGAAGAAAAACCGCTTTTCCCCCCTGAAATTGGGGGATTGACTTATACACGAGTGAATACAGTAGTTCATTGTATACTTTATTTGCAGTTTCAAACACGATGTGGAGAAAGAAACAAGTCATTAAATAGCAGGATCAAATGTCAGTTTCAGCAGCTGGTTTCTGGTCAACGCTCATCTGTGATGCTGGAACACAAACAGTCAGAAAGAGCAAAATGTTTTACCTTTAACTTTAACCCATTGACTACCAACCGTTTTTACGTTTTCGGAGTGATTTTCCACCTATAAACGATCCATAGCATTTTGCAACTCTTTATTTTAACTACCATAGAAAAGTGATGCTGTCCTAAGGCACTGGAGGCTCAAGGTTTCTGAAAACATCATTCTGACATAGCTATTTTTCAACCGTGGAGCTACAACAACGGCCCAAGTTCGGTTTGCTTGCGATTTTTGCTAAGATTAAAGCCATTTTTCATCTTTAGTGGCTGCCTGATGGGCATCATTAAGCATGACAGTAGCTAAGAGTCCACTTTCTCAAAGAATCGAGCAAGGTGATGTACTTTGTTGTCGAATTTGGCTTGTTACTCGACGAACTGGGAATTTGGCTGGTCAGACACTTAGTACCTTTGGGACTCGACTATTGATGAATTTCTCGACTTACCGCCTCATATTTTGGAATTTGTGAGCACTGAAGATGACCACAAGCACAAATTTTTGGCGGTAGGTCGGAGTGGCTGTAGACTTAGTTTATACATGAAAGAATTGGGGGAAGGAATGGGCGCTGTCAAAAATTCTCGTTATTTCCCAGTATGCAATGCGGTCAAGATGTTGAAAATGGCAGAAAGGCCCGAATGCACTGGAACAAAAGGCTGTATCTACGCTTGGGAGAAGAATATGAACAAAAAAAGTCATTTCTAAGCTAGAACAAGGACTGAATTTTGTTATGATGCTTGAAGTTTGGTTTTTCAACAATGATTTTTTTAGAAAGATGAAGGCAAAAAGGGGCATTTTCGTCGTTTGTCTTTGACATTAAAAACGGTCAGTTTCATTCTTGTCCAACCTCAAAAGGCCATATTTGGTAAAAATCGCTACGTTTCTTGCGTTTATTGGATATCCAAATTTAAAGGACATTCCATTTCACGCTCACAACTGACAATTAAGGCAATATTTGTGCGATTGAGAAAGTTGCAATGTTTTGAAGCATGGGAGTCTTGTGCGGCCAGTTTTGGCCAGCATGGGTGCCAATGGGTTAAAATAAAACATTTTTATTTTGATGTTCTGATATTTTTTATTGCTCAGCTACTTAAACAAAAGCCTTTGAGGCTAGTAACATATCAAGGCTATTTTATTTGAAAACAACCACATCCTGCAAGATCTGGGGGGGGGAGGGTACTACTTTCTGGCCAGTACTTAGATTCTAGGTTGAAGTCATATGAAAGCCAGCTTGAGGGGGTGGTGATTTTAAAAAGTAGACAATAGAGGTATAGTTGGAGCCACTAGTGACAGTGAGAAGTCGATGATCATCTCATCAAGGGTAATTGAGTTTGATACTGTGACTTGTCACGTGACCTGGCCAACTGCAAACCCAGGAGGTAATGTTAAGTTAAGCCTGGCCCGGCTAACTAAAGTTGTCAAGAATCAAATGAATAGAAAGCTAAACAAAAGTTAAGCATCAGTCACGAACGAGCCAAAATTATCGGCGGTTTGATGTTCAGTTTAGGAAGAAGCTTGAATTCGAGGGAAGTGAATTAATTAGATAGTAGCATGCTCACTGCAGTAGAATTCCTCTGTACAGTATATCTCCACTTCGAAAGACCAAAAATGGAAAACCATGTTCATGTGCATCATACTGTGTGTATAGTTTTCTTAAGTTGATCATGTCGATCTCAACCTAGCCAAGTTTCGCCGCAAAAACGGTTTGACACAAAATTTCGAAGCTTAGCACGCGCTGCCCTTCTCCGGCGATCGATCAATCACACATGTTCGTTTCTTCTTAGCGGTCTTTTGGGAACACTGGAAATCGACCATTGAAATCTGCTATTGTTACTTTACAATGGGCATCTTAAATCACGCAAGAGCTTCAAGCCAAATTACTTCCAGTTTCTATAACATCGCACGCGACGCGATTCGCGTAGCGCGCGACGCAAATCATGTAGCGCGCGATGCAAATCATGTAGCGCGCGACGTGAATCGCGTAGCGCGCAACACGATTCGCGTCACGCGCAAGGGTGGCAACTTACTTTTGAGTGGTACTGTACTCTTGCCAATGTCTTCACCCATTAGCAGGCACCTCTCAAAGCCATCACCAATACATAGTCTCAACCATAACACCCCATGAGAGTACAACTTCCTTCCATGTCTACATGTCATCCCAAGGTCTTCACTTTTCGGCAAATAATATTTTAGAAAAACCCTTCACACTTCAAAATTCACCATCAATTTAATGAAGCAATCATACAATTGTAATAAGAACTAGGGTGTTTGTAAGAAAAATCAAACTGTGATGTGAGCTAATTTCTCAAAAAATTCACATCTAGTGGGATGCATTTCTAAAGGAGCAAACTTCCCATAAAAAGGTTGAGTTACTTAGTATCCACAGAAAACCATTATCAAAAAAATTAACCTGTTTCTTCTGGACTGTAAAGGTCCCTCCAGAGAGCTCGGTGTTTGAGATCATCTTTGGGAGCATACAAGTATGTATTCATTCCCAGCTTCTTCAGCCTAAAACAAAGAGAAAAACCATCACACATGCCTTTTTTTATTATTTCACTGCCACTTTCAATTCAACTGCTAGAATTAAAATCCATTTTGTTTGTCTTTGCTTTCTTGTTTCAACTTGAAAAAAAAAATACTCGCTAGTTTTGTCTAGTTTCAAACCATTTCCATCCTTGCCATTCTTATTTCCCAATAAGAGAACTAGTTTGAGACTAGTTTCCAATGAGGTGAATGGGAAACACTTTGAAGTTGTGAAATCTGCCAAAATTTTAGGCATTACCATTAGAGAAGATCTGAAGTGGAACAAACACATTGAGAACATTCTAACAAAAACATCCCACCGACTTTATCTCCCAAAACAACTTAACACACTAATCTGAGATAGACATCTGTTCAGCTAAATCGCTAGCCACCAGGACATGCTTAGCAAGACCACGTGCAGTTTGAAAGAGGATTTCAGGTGATCCACAGTTTTTTGGGTAAGACCACATGGAATGGTAGTTTTAATACCTCCTTTACTGTCATTATCGTTAAAACTTTATTTAATTTGTCTTCTTACTGGTTGTTAAAGGGAACAAGGTATCTGCTGACCAGCATCACATGATCATACTGCAGGCTCAAGTTAAAAGCTCATTGAGGTCAGTGGTTTTTTGAAGTTGACAGATGCTCAGTTACTGGTTTTCGATTGGATCGCAGGCTCAAGCCAGGTTAACTTATTGTAATCAGGAGCTCTGCTTTTTGGCTTGGCTAAATCTTTTACGAACTGAACTATGGATATCAGATTTCCAGCATTTTCATAGGCTAGCCAGACATAGGCTATCAGCTCATATACCTGCACTACCTTATATGGTCAATGACGCTTCTGCAAATAGAGAAAGCTCAATAAAATCTTCCCTCGAAACGACAGCCATTAAAACATTAGTCGTCTCATAGCGGAATTAACGAGTATCGAAACTGGAACCGAAATACAAATGGAATTCATCTTTTCATTGCCAAGTGTTTTAGAATGACAAGAAACAGTGTGGGGGCCGTGTCAAAAAAATTCTTGCAGCGCTAAGAAAATTTTCCAGGCTCTTGATGTTTAGCTAATAGCAAAACACACTCTTATGGAAATACCGAAAGAGTTGTTGAACTTAAGGTAATTCCCATGAAAATGACGTACTATCCAGATTTTTTTTAAACTTGGCACAATTGATAGTCATAGATAGGACGTTGAAAAAATACAATAAAAAGATGGGGTCACTGTGCTCGTTTTCGCCCTGTATGCCCGTTATTCTAAGTGATTTTACTGAGATGTGCGAGAAATGTTCAAAACTTCAGCAACCCAAACAAATTGTTATTATGTAGCAAAAACTATGAATAGCAGTGAAACCTGGACCCTAATTGTTTTTCTGGGCTATAATCTTTCAGTATAGTGATTTCAAATCGCTAGATCATGCAAATAATGTAAGCGAATTGGACCACTAAGTAATCAATTCATACTCCTCCCTAGCTCCAAATGCAAAGTGTCACGTCATTTACACATAAATAATCCAACTTCTACTAATAAACTTTTTTTCTTCTTAAAATATGTTTTTCCTATGCCTATTACGAGTAAGTGACACTAATGAAAACCGGGGGTCACCGTGCTTGTTTCTTTGCAACACAACCACAAAGGGAAAATTTCGAATGACAAAGCTCAATGTCAAGGCAAATACGCCATGCTTCTAATGTGCGCATGCTAAATGATGCCATAAATTATACGCAGTAAGGATGCGCCATGCAATTGAAAGGAATCACCTTAACTAAACAAAATTGAAAATATGTATTCAACAACAAGTGTCGACGTCACCAATCTGTAAGTACGCTCACGGGCCAGTCTATTCAAAACAAACAGAACAAAGAAGAACTTCAGCTAAAATAATCCACTATTGAAAATCTTTCCAGCGATCAGTGACACCTTTTGAAAAATTAACACACATCGATAATGTTCTGACTTGCACTCAATACACCAGCTTCAAGTTTTCCAGTTACAGATATGTTTTGTAAAAAAATGAGAAGAATTGCCGTTCTTGTTGTTTTTGTTATTCTGTTCGGCCACAGTTCCAGTTTTTGTTCCACACATTGAGACAAATTTCTATAAGCCATTTCTTGAAGCATAAACTGGACATTTGTCTTGCTTATCCCTCATATATCTTGTTTCCAACCAGGTCTGGTGAGACAATGTTCCAGTCAATCAAAATAATTGTCTTCATTTTGATGAAATTCACACATGGTGCTGTTTTGATGGATTACAAATTAGCTTCCTTTGGTTCATACATCTACATGAACGCTGTTCTACGCTCTTTGAGCAATGACTGAATATTTTTTACCAAACTACTGACCATTTACAACCATTCAGAGCAAATAAACTCTGTTCTTTTTCCAAAAACGATCCTAAAGTGAAGCTTCAACGTTGTTCTTGGACAGTTTCTTTGAATTCATTCAACTTTGCTCAGAAACACTGCAACACACCGAAAGGTTTTCGCGCCCTTTTTGATCAGTCAGGTGATAGACAAATGTTTCCTTCTTTCGGTTTTCTCTTTCTCTGGGTTCCTTTCTTTCACTTTTTTATATTCAGACTCTCAATTATGCCTTTTAGAAGTTTTAATAAAACAATTATTCTACTGTTTATCTCCCCACTGTATTTTTTTTTCTATCGCAGGCTTAGGGTGCCTCAGGACTTTGGCGAGTTCAGGGCCATGGCTTCCTTCTCTCTGACCAGAGCCTGCAGCTAGGTTGTAGAGCCCTTCAGCCTGGAATGGGGGCTCATGACTGGGTTGCGGGGATTTGCAAGCCACGGGGGCGGTATTCTATCTAGGGGCTGGCTGGCCACAGTGGAAGCCCCTGGATACCCCAGGCACCCACCTTCCCTTTAAAGTGCACCTAAACCCCCAATTTTTTTTTGTTAAAATAAACCTTTGCACCTGTTTGAAACACATTGCACCTTTTTATGCTATGTACCGTATTTATTCGTCTATAAGCCGATCCCGGCTAAAAGCCAAGACCCTAAACTTAGCAAGTGGAGTAGTGACCAGATGTTCACCAAAAAAACCCAGAAAACTCTTGGCTATAAACTGAGACTTGAAAATCGAATACCGAAGTTCCATGGAGAAAAAAAAACGCATGGATCATGTGCTCCACTTCAGCGAGAATTGTGTTGAAAATCTAAAAAATTTAATGCCATACCTTCACCATAAAGGAATTTTAACGAACCTTGTAACTTTTAGGAAATGTTTGGAACCTTTTTATGCCAAAAAAACTCAAACACTTCCCAAACACAAAAGATCAAAGTTGTAAACAACCCGCCATCTTGTATAACCTGGCGGGCTACGTGAGTGAGAGGTTACCAAGCCAGCAACGTGCTTTGAGTCACGCTCGGTTGTGCTTGATCCCAAAAGCAGAAACAGGATGGTTTTGCTCAAGTTTATTGAAGAATTTCGTCCACAAATAACATCACAGAGTAGACCCAATTAATTCACAGGAAATGTGACGACTTCTGTGGAGATAACAAGCTTATAGTAGGGTATGTGAAGCAACAAAAAAGTTAAGTGTGATGTCAACGACAACTGATGAAAGCAAATTAGCAAATGGCTCCTTTACGATCGAGCCACCACATATACAAAAGTCAATGATAACACAGAAAACTTGTTTTTGGCTCTTATTTTCATTGTTGTCTTTGGGTCTTTGAAAAGTTATCGGCTATAAGCCGAACCCCCTTCTCTGGTGGAAAATTTACTCTCGGTGGTTTAGTTTAAAGGAAAAATCGCTCGGCTTATAGTCAAATAAATACGGTAAATCAGTTTGTGACGTCAAATCGAGAATAGACCCAAGCCCCTTCTGACTCGGTCGTGGGGCAGACGATGGCCAGATTTTGCAACTTAAACACCCTAGAAAAGTCAAAATAACTAATCAAGATTTGGTAAAAAAGGCACAATGCATTTCAAACAGGTGCAAAGACTTATTTTAGCAAAAAAAAATTTGTGTTTAGGTGTACTTTAAGCAAGGCAGTGGGTTTAATTTAGTTAAATGACATTTAACAAAGTTAACCGAAATTAGCTTAGCGGGCACCTCTGGCCAGCGGTCATCTGTTCAAGTGCATGCTGACATGGGGCCTTCGTTTCTTTCAACCCGTGTATTTGTGTGGTTCTTCTAGCTGTCTTTTAAGCGGTTTCTTTACCTTCTCAATCTCACAGCAGCTCCAAGTGGTGTTTCTCAGCATTCCCCCACCCTCCCTCCCTCCCCTCCTTTTTTTCCTTCAACTGATTCGACCAGTGTTGATGGGTTCCTGGAATGGGCGCTCATGGCTGGGTTGCGGGGATTTGCCAGCCATGGAGGCGGTATTCTATCTAGGGGCTGGCTGGCCACAGTGGAAGCCCCTGGATACCCCAGGCACCCACCTTCCATTTAAGCGAGGCAGCGGGTTAATAAACAGTTTATCTATCCCAAATCCTGATGAAAGTTTACTAGCACATAATGATGCTGACCACAGCATTAAATAAATTTCATGTGAGTTTGAAGCTTTAAAGCTGGTAAATTTGTCCACTTTTTCCACAAAAAGTACTATAAATATCTTTATATAGTCAATATGATTACACTGAAATTTAATTTTGAAATGAAAATCTAACTAAAAGATACAGGGAAGGGGAGGGGGGTGGTAATGTTTACCCTTCAAATTATCGACTTAAAAAAAATTAATTGTCAAGTCTCAAAACTTTTCATCTAACAAGCCAAAAGAAGCTAGTCCCATTCTCAGACAAAGTCAAGCCATGAAGCACAGACATCAAGTCAAAACAGTGAAAGTATCTTCAACAAAGTACCTGCTGGTGTTGTTGCAGGTCCTAAATCTTATCTACATCTACAATGATCTACATCTACATCTACATGGTTTCAGCACTCAGCAAAGTCCCATTGACTTATGGCTGTTATGCGTGTGGCCTCACACACCATAAGCCTTTTTGGGACATCATGCCAAGCTGGCCACTTGCTGAATGGAACAGGTCAGCACTAGGGGTGGTCAACGCCAGAGTTTTATTACGTCCCTGGTGGTTCTTTTACATCCCACAGAATCAGAGAACTATGAAGAGTTGTGAGACGGGGCCTACGGTTTATCGTCCTTATCCAAGAAGACTAGAAAGTCAAACCGTTTGTAGATGTCATTACAAAGGCAGCACTTTCTCCTCAATAATTCTTATTGAATTAAACACTGTCAGAATTACAAGAAGTATGATGTGAAGTAAAGGAAAGTAAATAAATAAACAGTATAAGCACTAGACATACACAAATGCAACAGTTTAGACAAAATGATGATAACTAAAATGGCAGAAATAAACCACAAACCATTCTCCTCACAATAGCAGAATGAACAGAATATGGTTTTCTCAGTGCAGAATACCGTAAAAGCTCTATTAAGTTCGGTTTGCTTGCGATTTCTGCTAAATTTACAGCCATTTTTCATCTTTAGCGGCCGCCTGATGAGCATCATTAAGCGTGACGGTAGCTAAGAGTCCACTTTCTCAAAGAATCGAGCAAGGTGATGTACTTTGTTGTTGAATTTGGCTTGTTACTCGACGAACTGGGAATTTGGCCGGTCGAACACTTAGTACCTTTGGGACTCGACTATTGATGAATTTCTCGACCTACCGCCACATATTTTGGAATTTCTATGTACTGAAGATGACCACGAGCAGGAAATTTTGGCGGTAGGTCAGAGTGGCTGTAGACTTAGTTTATATGTGAAAGAATTGGGGGAAGGAACGGGCGCTGTCAAAAATTCTCTTTAGTTCCCAGCATGCAATGCGCTCAAGATGTTGAAAATGTCGGGAAGGCCCGAATGCACTGGAACAAAAGGCTGTATCTACGCTTGGGAGAAGAATATGAACAAAAAAAGTCATTTATAAGTTAGAAAAAGGACTGAATTTTGTTATGATGGTTGAATTTTGGTTTTTCGACGATGATTTCCCTAAAAAACATCAAGGCAAAAACGGACATTTTTGTTGTTTCTCTTTGACGTTAAAAACGGCCAGTTTCGTTCTTGTCCAAACTCAAAAGGCCATATTTGGTAAAATTTGCTACGTTTCTTGCAATTGAAGGCCTCGGAGCATAACCATCCTATGTCGAATTTTGGGTTGTTTTTTGATTTTGCCTGGATTTGCCCGAATTGTTGCATGTAAACTGCAATTCGATTGAAAGAAGATGTAATGCAACTTGCAAACCACTCCCATGGAAGGTTGGTTTCTTGGTGTACGTAAGAAAAAATGCATTTCTGGATTCTGGATGAATCAGTCAAAAAAATACCATACAATGTGTTTCCATCGAATTGCAGTTCACATGCAGAAATTCAGACAAATCCAAGCAAAATCGAAAAACGACTCAAAATTCGACATAGGATGGTTATGCCCCGAGCCCTTCATATCTTTGGTGGAGTATGCTAATTAACAATACCCAAGGGTATTCTTTGCGTGAAAGACTAAGCGCCAAATGCTCATAACCGATTTAAGAGAACACAGAACGTTTCTGTTCAGTTAGACGTAATGCGCAATGTGTCGTTTTTGCTTAATCATAACACTCGACAAGCTCGCTTGGCACGAAAACAGTGCGCAATATTCGTGGTTGACTTAAAAAAAAACAGCACACAGTAGCCTTGGTTTATCTCAGGTCAGCGCGCAAAGATTTTGTCCGACCTGAAAACAGCACTCACTCCGAAGAGATTCAGGGTTATTGTTGGGTTTAGGTTGGACTTAACATTAGGGCTAGAGCGTCGGCTAGGGCTAGGGATAGGGTTAGGGACATGGTTAGGGTTAGTGTTGATGTTAACGTCAACGCTAGCGTTAAAGCGCGGTTGTTTGAGTCCGAATCAGCTTGACTTAAGGGTTCGGCCAAGTCGAAAACAGCGCCTAGTTGCCTTGGTTGACTCTAAGTTCTTTCGGAAAGGCTTTGGCCATATAACACAGCGCTAAAGTCGCTTGTTTGTCTTAAATACAGCGTACATCTTAAATCCAGCGTACAAAAACCTCGGTTGATTCTAAATCAGTGCGCAAAAAGCTTGCCGATGGCTGAAAAATCACAAAATATTAAAGACGGCTGTTTTGACTTGAAGAAACTTTTTGCCAAGACAACTCCTATTGGTGACCAACAGCAAAAATTTGAGTTAATCAGATGTTCTAGGGCAAAAATTAAGAGTCCTAAGAGTACGCTGTTTTCCGTCATGTTTCGTTTACTCAGAACGTTGTGTTGCGTAGTAAATTAAAACTTGCGCGTGGTTTTGTCAGTTGAAACGTTTTTGATGGATTCATTTTCATCGTCAAGTGGAAAACAATGGAATGAAAATCTTATAAAAATTAACGTAAATGACGACGGTGAAAGAATTTGACAGAAATACTTAACTCTTTTGTGAAATTAACTTGGCTCCAAAACGTAAAAAAATTTGCATGAAATTCAATCCCTTTATCACGCGTGATGGATTGTCTCATCACAATGACTGTAGTCGCGCAAAAATGTTTATCTCGCGTGAGAATACTTTTTGCTGTAGTTTATTAGCCTCCATAGAAGCAAAAAACCGAGGCGATCAACGCAAAAGTGATTTATGTGTTAAAATTCGGCAGCGTGTTTACCAAATATGACCCTCCACGGGAAAACGTACACTAACGACCTTCCGTTAAACGGTCTAAAACGTTAGCTATCCATTAGTCATCCGTTAGAAACATTGATGAAAACCGTTAGTAGCGTTAGTCAAACCGTTAGCGGCTGATCCTTGCCCGTTAGAGCGTTAGTCATTTCCGTTAGTGACGTTAGTCAAACCGTTAGCAGCTGATCCTTGCCCGTTAGAGCGTTAGTCATATCCGTTAGTGGCGTTATTCAACCGTGTTAGCATCTGAACCTTTCCCGTTAGAGTGTAGCCGTATCTGAAGAACACACGTCAGCTAAATAAAAACGATATTTGCGAAAAGATGAGGATCATTTTTCGAACCGCCGATTGATGTAATCTTTACGAACATGCGGTTTGACATACATAAATCAGAAAGTCCAAACCTTTTATTTCCAACGCTCCACAGTTTCTGATGAACGAAACTCGAAAGACGCTTAAGAGAGCTCGATGTTTTGTTTTTGTTCTCTTTGCTTGTTCTCTCTCTTTTGAATTCGCCTCAGGAGTAAGCGCTATTAGTTAATGTTAACATTGTAGCAAAAAGGTAAAACAAAGTTTTCTTCCAAACTGGCAAAGAAATCTCGAAACGTTGCTCTGAAATATCCGCCGAATCATTGCGCCAAAAATAAAATACGACCGCTCTCGTTGCCTAGCACGTGACATGCCGCCGATAAAAAAATATTTCCCATCACTTTCCGTGAGCCTTCTGTTCCCTAAATCAAGGCGTCTGTTGAAGAACTCAACAACAATTGTATTTGACTTTCAATGAAAATAAATAAGTTTATATTTTGTAAAATCCTTCCATCAGATGGAGCGAAAAATTTCGTAAGAACGTAGTTTATCTCTCTCTAGATCTTGCGTTATCGGCTGCAATCAGTCAAGCGTCGCCAAAATTTGTCTGACCGCTTTTGAATGGTCGCTATCGGAGTTTCCAGTTAAATTTCGTCGCTCTCAGTCGAACAGCTTCGGGTATTATGTTAGCTAGCTTTTTTTACAGAGTCGATAGCAATAGTGTGGGATATTCCACGCATACGAACATTCGTCTTTTTTGGGTCGTCACGCAATGCTTATCACGTATGCTCTTCGTTCCCAGTGGATCAAATTTCAAAAACAATTTGCATAAGGTTGTTTGTCTGAAAAATGTCAGTGAGCAAGAGACTAATTTTAATTTTCCACCAAACTGAAAAGATCCACTTATGTAATTTTTAAAACTAGCAGAGTATGGGATTTAGACAACTGCCAAACATCAACAAAAGAAGCTGTCGGCTTCACAGTGAATTGAAGACAGTGTGATCGTCTGGTGTCGCTTTGTCGCACGTTTAATTTACGACTCCGTCTCTCGCTTTCAAGCGAGAGAATTGTAACTGTCACAAACTTTGCTTTTTCGGAAAATTTCTGCCAGTTGTCGGTGTTTTGGGAGAAGATTCACAAATGTTTTCGCAGTCGCTTCTACTCCTTGGAAGGCCTCATTGAATGCTCTCAGTCTTAGCCGTTGCAAAAAGAATTTGGCAGCACCACGCTTCCTTGTTTCGATCGACCGCTTAACTGAAGACTTCGTTAAAAGGAAAGAGATAAGTAATAAGTGACCGCACAAGCGTCTTAAAACGAACCGTTAAAAAAAACCGCAATGATCATTCTTCGATTCATTTCATCCACATATATATACATCGTTCACAACTTATGATCCTTTAGAACTGGAGATCAGCCGCTAGAACTTTACGACAAACCGTCAGAACGTTAGCACAAACCGTTGGAGCGTTAGCACAAACCGTTAGAGCGTTAGAACAAACCGTTAGAACGTTAGAACAAACCGTTAGAGCGTTAGGACAAATCGTTAGAAGGTCAGGGCCAAGCGTTAGAACGTTAGTACTAAGCGTTAGTAGGACTTCAAAGCCGTTAGCAATTCGTTAACTAACCGTTAGTTTTCTAACGTTTAACGGATGATCGTTAGTGTACGTTTTCCCGTGGAGGGTCACAAATATTCATTCTCACTTGTTCATCAGTCACGGATATGTCACGAACCAACAAGCGCGGATGTTACGGCAATTCACCGGTTTCGCAGAGGTTGTGGGTTCGAATCGCGTACAAGCGGTTTTTTTTTTCCGTTTTGTTTTGTTTTTTTGTTTTGTTTTGTTTTTGTTTGTGTTTTTTTTCGTTTCACTACTGCTGAAGTTGTGTTCATAACTGCGGCGATCGTTCACGTTATCAGTCATCCGTTGTTTACGTAGTCTGATTCACACAGACGAATCGCGAGGAGTACCGCTTAATATTGCTTTGAATGTTTGCCGTGCGCGCCAATGCAACTTTTCCATGGATTGTGTTCAAGATAGTCATCGAAAACGGGCAGACTTCACATTGTGCCGAATGAATTTTCGGTAGCGTTTCCGTAGTTCGACCAACTATTTCACGGCTAACAGTAAAAGCAAGCTGGGATTTCATGTCACGAGTGGTTTCAAAAAATGCGCTCCTCAAAATTAATGAACAATGGAAACCTCGGTGCAGCAGCTAGACTGTTTTCAAAGTTATTTTATAAGGTAGAGTTTTTACTGAAAACAAGCAATAATCTGCCCCAACCCACCGCCCCCCCCGCGAGAGGTTTTGACTTCAGACAGCGCCCTGTTTGACCGCAATGAATTCTGGGATCATTGTCTGCTCCAAGTGCGAAGAACAAGAACTCTTCAAACATACACTTTTCGCCCTTAAGTCCAAAAACCACTCTCGCTTTCCCAGCTTTTAGCACCGCAACCTTTGAGAAATGGAACAAGACTAGCAACGACACGCCGCTTTTGAGACGAGAGTTGTTTTCAGACTTTTTCCGCCTGGCTTCTACTCTGTACTCCAAAACGCTAATATCTCATCGTGATTTGGTAAGCACAGAGAAAACGCTAACTGGATTCTTTCAGAAGCGTTAAGAACTTGCGGATCTCCGGACTTTTCATGACGTCCTTTGATCACCAGGCGGGAAGGCAAACCTATAATGCAGTTAATACGTAGCGATCCGCAGCTCCAGCACTCACGTAAGTTTCGTATCCGATGAGCTTAATCGATGTTTTAACCGCCAAATTTATAGTCTACGTCACACTATCAAACAATCCTTTCTACCCATCAATCATTTCACCTCCAGTTTTAGTTGTACTCTTCACGAATGTTCACATAATTCACGTATGAATATTAATACAGTACGCATACAAATGAGCTGTTTTTTTTTAAAGTCAACCACGAATATTGCGCACTGTTTTCGTGCCAAGCGAGCTTGTCGAGTGTTATGATTAAGCAAAAACGACACATTGCGCATTACGTCTAACTGAACAGAAGCGTTCTGTGTTCTCTTAAATCGGTTACGAGCATTTGGCGCTTAGTCTTTCACGCAAAGAATACCCTTGGGCATTGTTAATTAGCATACTCCACCAAAGATATGAAGGCCTCGGAGCATAACCATCCTATGTCAAATTTTGAGTCGTTTTTCGATTTTGCCTGGATTTGCCCGAATTGTTGCATGTAAACTGCAATTCGATTGAAAGAAGATGTAATGCAACTTGCAAACCACTCCCATGGAAGGTTGGTTTCTTGGTGTACGTAAGAAAAAATGCATTTCTGGATTCTGGATGAATCAGTCAAAAAAATACCATACAATGTGTTTCCATCGAATTGCAGTTCACATGCAGAAATTCAGACAAATCCAAGCAAAATCGAAAAACGACTCAAAATTCGACATAGGATGGTTATGCCCCGAGCCCTTCAATTTATTGGATATCCAAATTTAAAGGGCATTCCATTTTGTGCTCACAACTAACAGTTAAGGCAATATTCGTGCGATTGAGAAAGTTGCAATGTTTTGAAGCATGGGAGTTTTTTACGGCCGGTTTTGGCCGGCACGGGTGCCAATGGGTTAAAGAGTACAAGTTTGGTTTAAAAATGTCTCAGAAGAGCTACGGAGAGGAAAAATACTAACTGCTCCCGACGTACAATCTGGAATGCCGCGTAACAAATAAGCTCTTTTTTTTTCATAATTTCAATCGCGCTGATCACGCCTTCTGTTTGCTGTTTTGCCAATTTTGCCTTTGCATTTAACGCGCTTTTAGCCTTTTTTGCTTTTTTCCTGTTTTGCCTTTTTTGCTTTTTGCCTGTTTTGCCTTTCGCGCCTTTATCAATTGCGTCTAGCCACAATGTAAACACAAGTTTACAAAGCAGTGAATCAATTGTTCAGGTCAAATTTGCATACAAGTGCGTATCAAATTTCGCTTGACTTCGAAATAAATCATAATCAATCAAGTGTATCTTGCTTTTTATCCCTTTATAAGGCATGGAAATACTTACCATAACTGTGCGGATCTAGTTCCTGTGGCTTCACGTTGATTCATAAGTTAGGAACCCCGAATGGTCACAAAATTTTATTTGATCACAACAGACATTTAGCCGTTTCGCATCGCTGCATGTGTCTCGCAGTCGCCATCTCTTCACGAGGTGTTTTAGTGTCATGGTCAAAAGTAGCCAAAAAATTGCCAGTCTGTCGAATTTAACGTTCACTGGCCTTTTTATAAGTGTTTCTATTAATGCTGTTGATATTTGTTCTTAAAACACTCTAAAATTACACCACGAAACATGGAATAAACATCTCAGATTGTTGTTGTGTATTTCATTGTCTTCTCTTATTACCGAGCGCTGTACTGCTGGTGTAAATAACAGTTTTCAGGACATCCGAAGACACGCTTGAACGTCCACCGTGTAGCGATACTTTGTTGACTTTTAAATAAGTGCTACTGGTGGAGATTTTGGCAATTAAATCTGTGGTGTATGCTTTTCCCTTGCACTAGCCCTGCAGCAGCGCTAATTGTTTATTGATACTTCCATTTCTGCAGCCCACTCTCTATGTCCCGTTTAATATGTACCGGTTGTTGTGCCGTACGAAACAAAATCGGAATAATAATAAGAATTAGAGATATTTTCCCTCTCCTATTGCTTATTTATCGAGAACTTGAAATGGAACTGAATAAGATACTCCGTTCGACGTTTGCTGCCGGATAAGAGTGAAACAAAAACGGTGAAAAACAAAAGCGAGGCACTGGCAAGCCAGACTTTTAAACTGCGCTGTTAAAGTGATTTACAAACAGGCAAAAAATGCAAAATGATCAGTTTGGAGTGATAGGCGCGATTGGCAAAATGTGCAGGAGGCATGAAACGCGCGATTGGCAAAACCACGAAGGCAAAAAGGACAAAAACAACTCGACGACTGAAACATAGGCACGATAAGATGACATTTGTAGTTAAGAAAACTGGTGTCTCACGCTAGTTTTTTAGTGATATTTTCTTCCAGGGAAATCAAAAGTAGGATTAACTTATACCACTTTAAAGCAAATTTTATGTGCATACTGTTTTCAACTTTTATCAGGAAATTAGATTTCATAAATTTTTAAGAACGAAGAAACACTCCTTCGCGTTGGAGGGGAAAACAGCGAATATGTCACTTTTTTGGGTGATGCGTTTTCAAAATTTTGTTCTGTCTCTTTCATATAAAATTAATCTGCATTAAATATCCATCCTTTCCAGTGCACATTGTCTGCAGTTTTACTCTGCAAAGTTACAAGACAACTTGTTTTTTAGTTTCTGATTAAAACGATAAAAAGTAGCGTGAGACTGTTTTTGTGACACAAATGTACACCAACTTCGTGCACGTGGCCAGAACCTATTTAACACAAAAACGGCTTGTTCAAAGATTTGAAATAAGCCCCCCACTCTCTATTAAGCCCCCTTCTCCAATAAGCCTCCCCTTAATAAGGCCTGAAATTAAATAAGGCCCCCAGGGGCTTAATAGAGCTTTTAAGCCCCGGCTACACGTTCAAACATTGTTAGAAGAACACGTCCCAACATTGTTGTAAGAACGCTTCTAACAATGTTGGATACGCATATAACATTGTTGGAAACACATCGATTCAGCGGTCTGACTTCAACAATTTCCTCCTCTGCCATTAGGCTTTCGGATTGGAGACTAGCCTTTAACTCTGATTGGTCTTTGCAATACAACATTGTTGAAAGGGCGGCTAAACGCTTCAACATTTGTTGTATGTTGGAGAAAATGTTTGATCGAAATCAAAACATTCTTCCAACAAAAAATGTTGAACAAACGTCATCAAACATGCATGCTACACGTTCTAACATTGTTCATCCAACAAATGTTTTATAACAATGTTTGAACGTGTAGCCGGGGCTTTACAGTATGCATTTCTTTGGAAAACCTTTTGTGGGAAATCATGCGCAGCCCCTCTAGTCTGTGATGTGCACAGGAAGACAGGTCCAGGTGCTTGGTCCAGACTTTTCTGGAGCTGTTATCACGTCTCTCCCGCCAAAGTATTTCCGTTTTCTGAATATCCCTCTTTTTGGAAGACCTTATTGCACTTATTCTCTCAGAAATAAGCAGAATAGTCCCAAACATGCGACGTTAGTTACATTTCTGAATTGTACAAAGTATATTTCTCAGTGAGAACTGATTGGTTTCCGTTCTTGAAATTACGCATTGTGAACAGCTTTTTGATGTTATCTTTCAAAAGCATCTAAACCTTTCATTTCGCTTCTAGAGATTACAGTGTATGTGCAGGTGAATGACTTAAACTGGAGAAACTAACCGACTTGCAAATTCCAAGAACCCAATGCAAAACACGAGCTTGAAGAACAACCAAATTACACTAGAGAATTCAAGTGCAAATGTTGTCAAAATTGAATTTTTTACATCCTCGTAGTAAAGCTAGCTGTTTAAGCTATAAGACAAAAAATATATGTGGGTTACTTCCCAAGTTTACTTCCCAAGCCAGACGAAAGACGAAACAAGCTCGGTTGATTTCTAGTCTGATTCCTATCGTACCACTCGTGTTCTACTCAAATACCACATCTCTCACTACCTGAAAAACAGCTCTTTTCTTTGTTCGTAAGTCCAAGGTCTTCCATAGAAACCTGTCATCAAGTAAAGAAAAAACAATATTTCAAAATCTTCAAATGACAAAGTCTAAGTGAGAAGGAAATAACAGGATCGCTCGCAGAAAAGCTACAGATGGCTTTAGCCGGCTTTCTTTCATGTCGATGGCAATTAACACCAAAAAAAAAACACTACTAACCTTCAACTACCCCACTAAGAAACTGTTCAGTCTTATCTTTAGACGTATCTGAAGTCATTGTAGCCCTTCTCTTTGATCCCAGACGAAGTTTGAGCTTGGAATTCTTAAGAACACGAACCCGACCAGATGCCGCCTTCATTGGTGATACTTCAAAGCTCCTTTTTGATTATGCGCAGTTACCCCACAAATCCCGTTTTTCCGGTTTCCGGACAATCTGCCGCGAATTTTCGCGCGTCGCGCGCGACTCATCGTGATTGTGGATATTTAAAAGATGTTCTCTCTTGGATAAGGGGTTGTAGTTTAATAATTCCTGACAACATACATTCCGCGAGTACTCTTTCAATTTCTTTTCCAAATGAGGAATACTTTTTAGGCTTATGCAGTTACTCTATCAGAAGTGTGATGTAATAAATGTAATAATTATTTTATTTAACAAGAAATAACACACAAACTGCGGTGATGAACATGACAATAAAACGCATTGTTGGAAAACAAAAATAAAACTATATCGTTTAACTTGACGTTTCGTATGTTTCGACATACATCTTCAGAAGTGACCGTTAGGAATTAAAGTAACAACTAAATTTTAAATTTAAGATAAGTGACTAATTAACAATAACCTAACACACAACCACAACAACCACCACAGTCCCCAAAAAGGAAATAATCTTAGTTCTACCTTATTTAGGAGTACAAAGCAAAATTATTACCAAACAGCTGAAGACCTGCATTAGTAAATTTTATGGCTGCATTGATCTTAAGGTTATTTTCCAAAGCGCTCATCGCATTAAGTCTCTTTTTCCCTACAAAGATAGAATTAACCGTTCCCAAATGTCAAGCTAGTTGTTGGGACTGCCGGGATTTCTACATTGGAAAAACAAAACCCAGATTGCGTGACAGAAAAACTGAACATTTTAAAGCGATCACGAGTAGCTGTCATGCATCTGCTATCGCAGACCACGTCACGTCAACTGGTCACAACTTAAAATGGGACCACATTGAGATATTAGCAAAAGGTCGGTCAGATACTCATTGCAAGATAAAGGAGACTCTACTAATTAGAGAATTGAAACCTACCTTAAATGAAAATGTAAGCAGCGAAAAGCTGTATCTCTATTAGTTTGCATCTTTTATATGCAAATTATTTTTAGCTTCTGTCAAGGTTATTGTTAATTAGTGTACTTATCTTAAATTTAAAATTTAGTTGTTACTTTAATTCCTAACGGTCACTTCTGAAGATGTATGTCGAAACATACGAAACGTCAAGTTAAACGATATAGTTTTATTTTTGTTTTCCAACAATGCGTTTTATTGTCATGTTTATCACCGCAGTTTGTGTGTTATTAGGGACTTTAAGCAAATCGCTACGGGGACCTATACTACGGCGGCCGGAAGTAAAAAAGCCCCGAAATGAAGCAGTGCGCATGCTTGGAAATGAGCTTTCGCCGTAGCGCTAAATCCTGCAACGTGAAGAACTGCCTTCTGGCGTAGTTGCTACTACGTGAGTATAAAAGTCGACTCTCCTCCTATTCTTTGCGGTCACTAGTTTTAAAAATTAACATAGATTGTTTTTCACTTTATCAAGAAAGTATTTGAAGCTTCTGGTTTTCCAGTAAATGCGTTTTCCCTGCGTTTTCTCGTAAAAGATTTCTATCGTCAGCAGACTGTGCCATG
>JAEMWC010000001.1:1235000-1277500 GCA_016490735.1 Pachyseris speciosa | reverse complement strand
TCAAACATAGCGTGCCGCTTACTTCTAATTAAAACTGACCCAGTTTTATTGAAAGCTGTGTGCAAGTTCATGAGAAAATCCAATGACTGGATTTTACGTAAGCGTCATAAAAGTGAAAGTTTAGGGTTGCTTTTGTTCATAGTTAGTAGCTGCCAACGTTAATCGTTATTAAAAATCTTCCATCACTATATTTTTCCTTTGTCAAGTTTCAGCTTCTAAGCTTCAATATTTCTCACATAATTTAAGGGAAACAACGGATGTCACGTGACCACACACACCTTCAGGGAACAGCAATAGTAACCGTGTGAATGATATATGAAATAGTAACCCTTGACTGAAATATATGGTTGGGTTGGGGTTGCATATATAACATCAGTTGCTTTGCCCAACAACAACAACAACAACAACAATGTATTTATTTAAAGAAATATAAAGTTTACAATACTTCATGTCCTGCAAATAGCTATAATGCTAATCTAGGCAGGACAAGACTTTAATTTAGGCGTTATTAAATTACAAAAACAAAAGAGAATTACAAAGGCATACAGAAAGAAAACACGTTACATATAAATTCAAGTACAAGGGATTTTGTTATTTGAAAAAGACTAAAATTACGACTGGAAGTATATACAACATATCAGGTTAACTTCACAAAATATTCTATTAAATAATTAACATTCAAATAATTATCTTCATTACCTAGAACATTAAGGAGTAGTGATTTAATTTTTTTACGAAAATTAGAAACTTTAAGAGTCTTAACAGAAAGTGGAATAGAATTCCAAATAGACACACCAATTCTAGTAAAAGATTTTTTCATTTTTTCGGTTCTAGAGAATTTAACAGAGAAGCATTCTTTTGTAGATAATCGCGTATTATAATGATGTTTTGTATTGATTTTCGCAAACTTATCGAGAAGACTTTTAGGAGCTGTCTTAGCATGAACGTCATACATTAAATAGCTTAACTGTTGGAAAAACAAGGACTGCAAAGGAAGGCAGTTTGCTTCAATAAAAAAAGGGATTGCATGGTCTCTGGGTTTAGAAAAATAGATCAATCTTATAGCACGTTTTTGCAGAACAAGTATCTTATTGAGGTAGGTCTGTGGACAGTTGCCCCATGCACAGATACCATAATTTAAATAAGGAGAAATAAGTGTATGATATAAATTTAAAAGAAGATGCCGTGGAATGTAATGCCTCATTTTAGCAATTATTCCAACCAATCTACTAATTTTGTGGACTCTGGGTCAGTTCCTTGGCTTAGGGTTAGGTTTGGGCCAGGGATGATTTTTAGGCCTCCACAAATCACGTGACATACACTCTCACCATACTGCAACACCCTCGGCCAACTGGCCACAGGGTGTTGTCCTTGTTGAACCCAAAATATTTTGCACTAACATAATAATTTCAAAAACTTACCACCCCCTTACTTTCATTTTGCACTTTTGAAACTACATTAAGCTCGCCAAGGCCTTTACCAACCACCCCCCTCTCTAAATACTCATTCTTTACTTAGTTTTGCACAGAACTTTCTTGTGTTACTACTAGGGCGGATTCTTACTAGCAAGTGACCCGCGTCAGAATGTGGCCTGGGAACGAGTTGTGCAATGTTTTGCTCCAAAATGGCGGCTAGTTCGAAGCGAAATCTGTACAATCGAGCTCCTTCGCAAACCCCGCCGCCGCAAATCAGGTACTTTGTGGCTCTGTAGATAGTCTTTTAAGGTCATTCGTTTGATATCGAAATGTTCGCTTGTGTTGTTATTAGGAAATCTCTTGCGCAAGGAGTTCTTGTCTCAGAGCCTGGCACTGGTTTTGCAAGCCCGAAGTGAGTAGTTTAAAATAATCTTGAGTTTGGTTTAAGAAAATAATCTCCTTAAGCCTACGACACACTAGACGATTTTATACGCCGATCGTGGCGAATTTGATCGCCAGCGGTGGCGATTGATGCGGGCACACTAGGCGATTTTTTGTTATCAGATTTGCTTCTTTTTCCGGCTCTACCTCGGTGTAAAAACCTGTGAAACTCACGAATGACGTAAAACAAAGAAAACAAAACATTCTAAGCAATAGCGTACAGCAAAACAATACCTCATAAAACAAAGAAAACCTCGTCAGGTTTTTACACCGAGGTAAACCCCTTTTTCCTCTGTCCAAAACCACACGTCATTGTTGTTGGCCATTTTGAAAAGTCGTGATAAAATCGCCCAATCTGATTGGTTGACTTTACTGGTGATTCACAGCAATGAGCATATAAAATCGCGAGAACAGTCACACTAGGTGAATGCTAGGCGAATACAATCACCAGTATCTGACATGTCAATTAGCAGCGATTTTATACACCAATAGTGGCAATCGGCAAAAATCGCAATCACTGCACTGGGCACTCTAGGTGATTTTCGCCAATTGTGGTGATCAGGGTATAAAATCGCCTAGTGTACCACCCGTTTCGAGTTTGAAAAACATGTTTTGGTTAAATTGTCTCCTCTGGATTCTATAATATACATGTAATAGGTCAGGTAACGATCGCTTTTTTAAGTAACTTAACACAGATGCGGATGCACTCGCATTTCTAGCTTCCTACGCAGACATATCTTTGCAGATGTCTTTGGGCTTGTCATGTGTTCCTCCCCTATCGCATTTCCAGATTCACACCAGTTCAATAATGTGTACTTTAGTAATGTGGACTTTAAACATTTGGTGTATTCAACTTACATTTATCAAAAACAATAATATACTGAGTGATTTATTGACTATAGTTCAAACTATGGTAATTTTTTTTTTTCCATGGTTGTGTTGTTGGGTCAGTGCATGAACATATGGATGCTGGGTGACAACTCCAACAAGGTGCTGGTCTGTTTTGGGAAGAAAAGAAAATTCCTCCGGGAATCTGGGGATTTTGCTGGAAAGTGGATAACTCCAGAACATGTTTTCAAAACCAGCTGTTGGCCGTCACATCCAATGGCAATTTTTCCATTTGTGATGGCCACTTTCCCTTGGGTAAATTCTGAAATAAAGCTTAAATTCCTAAAGAGCCAATTGTCCACGAAAGAGTTTGTGCATAAATAAACTTGAAATTTTGCTGCAACATTGCTGTAATTGGCTTTCATACATCGTTTGAACATTCAGCAGCAAAGTAAACAGGCTCAAAATGTGTGGTAGGCAGCGGTTTCCAACGCAAAGTACTTTATTTAAGACAACACATTCCATCTTCATATCCCATTTTGTGTCTCAAACTTCTTGGAAAATGCGTCTATAAGAGTCTAGAATTTCAAAAGTTGTGAAAACACTGCAGAAAATGTTACGGAAACATGAAATAATTCCAGGACAGCGGGAAAAAAATCCAGAAAATTTGAAATCCTTATGGGGTTGTCACCAACACCTGACCTTACTAATTGAACAGTTCAGCAATTGAACTTAATCATGCCTAATCAAACTTAGTCAAACCATTGAGTTGGATTAGTGCGATAATCAAACACAATTGAACCAAAAAAATTTGTGTGAGAGAGTTTGATTTACAAACTAATCAAACCCAATCAAACTCAATAGAAAACAATCACTATACCATCCAGCCTCAAATCAAATATAATCAAACACAATCACTATGCCATCCAGTCTCAAACTGAAGGTGATTGAACTCAATCAAACTAATTGAACTCAATCGAACTTTCAATTGCATCCAATTGCTACAATTTTTTGTGAGAGTTTGATTGTGTTCAATTACCAAACTCAATTGTGTTATTCGGGTTTGATTGAGTTTGATTAATTAAACATCCGATTTGGCTGGATTAGTAATGTTGGGCCGAAAAAATATCAGGAGGATTAATTCCAAATTAACAGGAGGACTTAAACTCACAGAAAGTATTGCTCAAACAGCACTTTGAGTTGTCACCTCCCCCACTGAATATGACAGCTTAGGTCAATAATTTTATCTTTTCTTTTCCTGTTGTGGTCAATTCCAGACATGTTCCTGATTTAGTTCACCCTGAACAGAGAGAATCTAAACAGACTTCCCCAGTGCTGTTAGTTGATGCTTCAGGCCATCATAAGAGCCCTGATCTTGCTGAGGTTCCAGTTGTTGCTGGTATTATTAAATCTCCAGTGAGAGTTGTCTGCCATTCACCACGAAGTACTGGAAGAAGCAGAATAGAAAATTCAGCTCTTATTCAGAAAGCAGATGACAGAGTTAATGTGACTGGCCATTTAGAGGAGGGAAGAAGGGTGAAGGTGACAGGTGTACCCAGTGTGAATCTACTGAACTCCACTTCAAGGAAGAAAGATGCTTTTTCGCCTCATTTTAGCCCAGGTTTGAGAGCTGTCAATAACAGATCTTTAATTGCATAGTCAAAGCCAGTGTTTTCAAAACCAGCCATCAGCTGTCGCATCCAATGGCAATTTTTCCATTTGCGACAGCTACTTTCCCTTGGGTAAATTCTGAAATAAAGCTGTTTCTAAAAAGTCATTGTGTCCATGAAAGATTTTGACCCATTTTGTATCCCAAACTGATTGGAAAATGCATGTACAAGAGTCTAGAATTTCAAACTTTTCCAGGGGAGCATACCCACAGACTCCCCTAGGGGGGGAAGGCCCTTCGGGCCTTGCAACTCCTACTCAACACAATGCAACTCCTACTTTCAAAAGTTGTGGAAACAGTGAAAGCTGAAGTTTAATTATGACTGATGAACTAAATTTAGTCTCATTCAACTGAGAATTCGTCTGATCTGTTGTTCTCAAGTCAAAGGAACACTGGACAGTTAAATTGTTTAGGAGCTCACTGGCCAAGTGTTGTTTTGTCATTACCAATAAACTATTAAAAAAATAATGTTTTGGTTTCATTTTTTCTGATCATTTTTTCCAGTTTAGGGATAGATGCATTACAGATGGAAGAAACTTTTTCATGCCATTTGAAAAGTATAAGGTTAATGATTAATAATTTTGTTGTGAATTTTTTTTACAGAACATCTAGCAAGTGAACAGTCTGTTGCAGAGAGCCCACTTGATTATCATAGTCCAGTTGCTGAAGTAAGAACAGAGCCAAGACACACAAGTGAAACTGCCAAAGACACAAGTGAAATTCCCAAACACACAAGTAAAACTGCAACTCAGTTTAAGAGCTTTTTAGGAGAGGAGGGGTATCATGCCCCACCACTGTCTTCTCATTTGTCAGCATCTGAAATCAAGCAACAACTTTTTGACTTCTCTCTAGGTAGGCAGTGCTGTGTTTGGTTCAGTGATCAGCTGATAGAAAAGCCTGATTCTTGTCTCTTGTACTGCTTTTCTCCCTCAGATGTCATTGTCTGAATAATAATAAATTTACTAAGCAATGCTTTTCTTTCAAAGCATATACATTACTAAACTAATGGATAGCCATCTTCAAAGAACACTAAATATTTCTCATTTTTAAACAAGCGAAAACCATGTAAGAACTCCAGAACAATGCCAGGGTTGAATACCAAATACTATCCTGGATTTGAGTAGCCTCCCACGCAGTCGTTTTTAGGGGACTCGTATTTCACCTCCTCCCCACTAACGCCTGCTTACCCGAAGCCAGCATTCCTTTCCCACCGCTTAGCCAATCACATTTTACCTACTAAATTCTGGAAAGTTGACCTTGACCTCAGGACACTTTTTCGCGCGATAGTTCAACATAGCGGAGACAGAGCTTGAGCAAGCTTTGATCACCGTGTGCTCTACGTTCAAAATTTCCTGTTTAAACGCATATCAACTGACTTCAGTTTAAGAATTTGTGAGAGGAAATAGCGACAATATTTCCGTCAATATGCCGACTAGTTACGGAAAGACGCTTATTTCAGTGTCCTGCAAGCTACCTTCAATCTTCAATTTCCTCGCCACTGGTCGTGTTGTAGCTGTTGTGTCACTTCCTGTGAATTTAATGAAGGGCCAAGTCAGTTATTTAAGAAGTATTAGCATATCTTCGGGTTAGTCTGAGTGATTTGGAGGAAGGAAACTTTGCCATCGGTAGACCATAGCACGCAGTGGATCGAGCGAGCTGCTAGTGATAAGCTGCATAATTTTGCCGTTCACATCTCGTGAACTGAAGAAAAAACTACTAGTTGGCGCAGCCTATGCCATCAGTGTTTGATAACTTCTGACCACTTCCCACGATGTTTTGGGATCGCTGCATGGGCGAATTTCATCTGATTTTATGCAAGATCAGACTATGAGAGATCGAGCTTTGTTGTTGTACCATGTGTTATAGTTTCATGTTGGTTTACTCTATGTTTGATCGACTGATAAATGCTTCAAATTTCTAACTTGGTTGCATCTAAATTCTTAATTGCTTTAGTCTCTTATAACACATTGTATTACAAAAAAACAAATGGGCTCCAGCGCTTTGATACGTTTACTAATTCGCGAGAGAAAGAAGCACACATAATGATTAATTTTACTTGTCATTGCTGGACAGTTTCTCGATCGTGATTGGCTAGGATGCCAACGAGTCAAACAATGGGAAAGGAATGTTGACTTTGGGTAAGCAGGCATTAGTGGGGAGGAGGTGAAATACGAGTCCCTTAAAAACGACTGCATGGGAGGCTAGGATTTGAGTAGCAAAAAAGAGAACATGAAGAACGCTATCCACTGGTTTATTATGTACACTATACTACTGTTCCAATGCAAATTTAACCAAAGTCATCCCAGTCAAAGGCTGATAAAATATCAATAATGGTGTACAAAATCTGATAAAATAATTGGAATAGATCAAGCAGTTGCATTACAAGGTGCCCAGGTGGTGTTCTCATTAAAGTATTTTGTTACAAACATAATAATTATGTACATTTAGCCAGGTCTAAAAGCTGAGCTCCACGAATTTGTGTTTTTTTACTGGCATTTGCATAAGTCTGCATAATTTTGAATAGGACATATGAACAACAATTCCCCAGTTTACTGGCGAATGGCAATATTCCACAAAGAATGAGCCATACCAATAAGCCCAAACTATTGGCAAGGTTGGAATTTGTAAATTGCATTGGTTGTCATGTGGTACAGCCACATGACAGTCAAAATTTCTGAGCATGATGGCCTTTACTGATTTTTCTTACCTATGGGGCACCGTGCATGTGCCTTGGTGTGTTGAGCTCTGCTATCAACAGTAGAATAATGGCATTCCAGCATAGTTGAACTCATCTGAACCTCATGGGCATGCTAATGGAAATGTTCCCAAATGCCAGAATAAGATGCTAGGTACTACCAGTGGTTGACTGTTGCAGGTGTGTCAGTGGCATGTCTAATAGCCATGCAAAACAGCTACTGTTTGTTCCTTTGTCTCAAAAAGTTCCTCTACTAGATTTTCACTGAACAGCATCTTAAATAAATACTACTTTGTTTAATTTAAACAGATAATCATTCACAAGCAGGAGATGGTAATGAATCCATGTAAGTAAATAAAGAATCACTTTTAAGTTAGCTTATTTAAGACAGTGTAGTGTGCTTGGACCATGCTGTCGACTGTAACTTTTATCTCTGTTGTAAACATTCCTAGGCTGTTGACCATGAAAGTTTTAGTGGATGGGGGGGGGGGGGGGGGGCAAACATAGTGAGAGCCTTGACAGGACTCGACGCTATTAACTTTTGACACCACTTTCCACTTTGGAAAGTAGATTTCAAAATTTACCTTCCACCTCAAAATTTTACTTTCCAAAATAAGAATGTGATAAAAATGTTTTTCTTGTCATGTCTCATTGGTGGTATTTTTTATTTGTCCATGTAAAACTAACCAAAATAGACTCATTCTTTATTACTACGTATGTTATATTTGTTTACCATGTGTATTATGGTTGCACCCAAACCTCCTTGGGAGTGTTTTGATACTTCAATATGACAGAAAATGCTAGAGTATGCATGGCAAAATTTGTCATTATCAAGAACAGAATCAATGTAGGAGAGTTGTTTTCTCATTTCAAATTTCAAACATTTTGACTAAAGAAGAAAAATGTGCTTTCCATCATCATCATCATTACTTTCCAGGTCAGGGCCCAGTTGTTCAAAGCATGATTAAAATAATGCTTGGATAGAGTGAACTTTGAGTCTAGGTTAATTGCTGTTTAATAAAAACATTTCCAAAAGATTTTCATCCTTGGCTGGAATTTAACTTTACTTTTAGCATAAAATTTAATTAACAAAACATTCTCAACGAGCAAGATGAAAACTTCGGTTAACCCTTAATCCTGGGTTAGCATTTATTTAATAATTTATTGGCTTTCAAACAACCGGGCCCAGGTGAGTATTCTGGTTCATTTTTGACTGTTTACTCTCCAAGTGGTAAATTTACTCTTCCATGGGAAGGAAGTGAGTGTTAGTGTCAAGCACTGCTTGACATTTTTTTGATAATATGGTTGTATGACAAAAAACTGAAAAGACAATTCCTGTGTGCACTGTATGTTACAGGGTGTGTCAGCAAAGTATCCAAATTGGCTGGCTATCCAAACTGGCTTTTACCAACCAGCAGACACAAAGTAATTTCACCTTCTTCCTAATATGCAATTTCTTTGTGTTAAGTTCTTACATATAAAATGATAAAAGGTGATGATTGGTTTCATTTCAACTTTTAATCTTTTTCCCTACAGACTACCAAGTGAGGAAAAACAGAATTTAAAACTAAAGAAAAAGAAGCAGAAAACTGGTGAGCCCTGTATCCTTTGTTATATTTAAGGTGATTCCTCACATTTGCATTGTGCATCCTTACTGCACATAATTTATGGTGTCAAGCGCACATTGAAAACATGGCAGATTTGCCTTGAAATTGAGCTCTGTTAGTTGAAAAATGGCTATAGCTCACCAATGAGCATGGGCACCCCACCTTTTTTTCCAGTCATTGTAATCAACTAATCATACATGTAAGCTTTGTGTGAGAAAAAACTGATCTGATTTCTATTGCTGAAAATTGAGTAGATAAGAAAAATAGCAGATACACTGTGGTCTTTTCTATTTGCAGTTTAGTGACCATGTCAAGAAAGTTTGGTTCAAATTTTTAATCGCTGATTCAGCTTTCTCTCTAAATCAAACTTAAAATGTTTATTTGTGTCCACATAGTTTAATGCGTGTTCTCATGAGCTTTGGCTCACAAAGATTTTACAATAACTTGAAATATGTTCTTACAATAAGCATCAAATTATGCCAAAATGGGGCATTTTCAATGCCTCACAGCTCCTAAATGAGCAAGAGCACCCCCTTCTTTATTTCAAAATTGAAGTTCTCATATAATGATAAATATTCAGTGAACAAAGTTTGAACAAAAATCTATTGTCACTTTTATTTCAGAGGAATTACATTAAGAGCTTTATTTTAAGTGAATATAATAATATACTAGCCTGCATCAATCTCATGCATTTTTGACGTCCCATTTTCAGCTCGTATTGTCCCCTCCAGATACATGGAGAAAGCTAAGGTCCCAAAAAAGCTCCTTGGAAAGGTAAGTGAAGCACGTCTGAATACCGGTAGTCCATAGTGTACATTGTTGGTCAGGAGGAGTTTAAGTCAAGAGTAAGCACTGTTGAGGAACTTTTGTTCACAACCTAGGATGCTAGTGATAGAGATGGGAGGATGTGTTCATATTATTATATTAATTCTTGGCATGTTCATTTTTCCTATAAGGTTGTAAAGTTTTTCTTTTTGCAGGAGGTACCACTCCCAACAAAGAAGAAAGTCAAAGTAACCACAGCAGTTTCTAAATGCAAAGATCAATCCATCCTCTACCCACACTCTAACGATAGCACCCTGAATGTAGATGTCATTACACCCTTCATGCGGCATCCAACACAGCAAAAAGGCATAGTGACATCAACCCCAGCAGATGGTATGATTGGTGTTGAACCCCCTGCACACATGGCTGCAGCACCCACTCCTATTTTACCCCAGGGAATTGCGACATCTGGAAGGGTACAAGGGAGTGGTGGAAGTGTCACTTCTGTTAAGAAACCAACTCGTGATAAGACCAAAGCACAGGTGGCCATGTCCAAAAAACAAACTATGAAGACTTCAGGTAAATAAGTGAAATGTTTGTGAGCTTACAGTACTTAAAAATAAGCATGCAAGAGGTCAACCTAACAAGGAATGAACTCTTTCAAGTGACAGGAAAATATTATGGTTCATAATGAATGAATTTTTTTTTAAATAAAAGCAGTAATACATGCCCAGGAAAGGATGCTAGTCCATCACTGGATAACGATATCAGAGAGTACTAAGTTTGCTAAGCTCTGTCAGTTTATGGTTTGGTCTTATTTGTACCATGTGAATGTATGCTAATTAAATAAGGAAGCATGTTAATAAAGATTCTTGTTAGACTTATTTATGCCTGGAAACTAAGAGTTCAGGCTTTGGCTGGCACACTATACTAGTGTCATTAACTGACTGCCTGGCCCTGCTAGCCACTATGGTTATTCAAAGTGGCCAGTGCTCTAATTCTGTTTCATATATATTGTACAATAAGGCAAGGCAAGAAGGCAAGATTGTTGTTGTTGTTGTTGTTGTCACTTTTTCCTCATCTCTTTCAAGGTTCATCACAAGCCACACTGCCAGCAGCTCACATGACAGCAAAGCCTCCTGTACCAACTGAAGTAAGTACCAACACTGATGAACACATTTTCTTTATTTCACCATCAATCAATAGGTAGACAACTATTAACATAGCAATGTTAACATAGCAATGTTAACATCTGTCATTATATCAGCTGTAACCATGTAACACATACAGGGTTGAATAACTTGATGTCACCGGAAATCTTTTCTTTATAATTACAAGTTTATTCTACTTACCGGTACAAGCAACAACTGAAGGTGTTTTTTTTCTGTGGGTGCCAAACTCAAAGCAACATGTGGCTCTTCAGCTGACAGGTTTACCCAAGTTAAATATGTTATTATTATTGAACTTATCAACAGTTCTGTCAACTGAAGGATTTAAAGAAAGGTGGAGACTGAAATAATTTTCTGAACTAATACCAGCATGTGATTGTGTTTCTAAGCTGGTCGAAATTTCGGCCTGGGGGTTAGATCCCTGGTCTGTACACATAACTAGTAGCCTTGATTTCCATATTTGCTATTAATTTTTAGGTTGTACATATGCCATCCGAAGAGGCTGATATCTCACAACGTCAACTTGAACTTCAATACTCAAGAGTTGTTCAAGCTACCTTTTTATACTCAAGGGTAAAACTGGAAATTACATGTATTGTAGGACTAAAGAGTGTCTTGATAATCACCATGTAACAGTAAATGTATCATTCATGTGTTTTTGCTCCATATGGAATGGGTGATGTGGTTATGATTATTATTCAGGACATAACTACATGCTACAGAAAACATAATTATGATTTGCAAGTGCAAATAAAATTCACACAACTGTAGCACCACGTAAAACTTTTTTCTAATAGCTGATGTTGACAAAAAGTCAATATTGAAAACCTTTGCATTCAGACAGAATCTCAGAATGACAGTAGAAAAATAATGTATTTCAATCAAAGATGAAGAAGAGGGTACCATACTTTTCATTGACTGTAACCAAGGTCTATACAAGGATTTCTCTGTATATAGGAAAAGAAGTGCATTGATTTTTGTTTCATTTTTTTTTTCTTGTAGCTGATACATTCCTTTGCTCAAAAGGAGAAAGATGCACAGGTACTTGGGACTTATCAGAATTCTAACTTTGAAGAATGCATTATTTGGTTAACAGACATCAAGTCACCACTTTTATTCAAGGAAAATAAGTTGCAAAACATTTTTTTCCCTTGTCATCATTTAGAACCAAATGTACTCTGTGTGGCAAGAGAAGGAGAAACTTCAACGTGAAGTGGCTAACTTGGAGTTACAGGTGAAAATGAAAAAGAAAATTGCTGAACTGGATCAGCATATTCAGCTTCAAGTAAGTTTTCTTCCTCATGATAATAATACTGTTAAACACTTGGTATGCATGGCATGATTGTTCATTTATTAACAAAGTGTGTAAATTTTCTTGTGATTTGCAGATGTCTGGATTGAAGCCAATTGGATCTCACATGCTAAAGTTGATACTAGAATACAGTAAACTAGCTGCTGCACTGGACACAACTCTTCATCACATGTCAGTCAATGGAGTGTTTATACCTGATAATCATGGTATGATATATGAAGGGTGTTCTGCAAAAGGGGCGTATATCACTTTTTTGCCTTAAAATCCAAATCTCTATAAACTCAGTCTACTTTGGCATACAGACTGGTTATGATGTCAGAAATGAAGTTCTGTACTTATTTTGCAATTAAAAAGCTAGCATCCGAAGGATTAGCTTATGATTTTTCCCCAAAACTCAAGAAACAGAAACAAAAGGATCTGATGCATGATTGATTTCTTTTGTTTGAGTTGGTCCAGTTGTAGGCAAAAGTCATAAGCTAATCCTGGATTTTAAGGCAAAAAAGCGATATATGCCCCTTTTGTGGAACACCCTTCATATGTTACTATCAAGTCATAATCAGCTGTGCCTCCTTATGTTCAAGTTTATGGTAACATAAACTGTTGTTAATAAACCTGAGAATGATGCCCTATGAAAGCACGCTTAGGACATACTAGCAACAATCATGTCTCTGTTCTTATGGCACGCAACATGAAACATTTGTATAAGGTTTTGTACTAAGTAATGGTAGATACTAGTTCAAAGTACAAGAAAGAACAATGAACACTAACTAGTTGTTTGATTACAATGTATCCTTCTTCTTTGGCAAAGTCCACTGTAATGTAGCATGATATATTACTAGACTCCACAAAGGTTCCATTCATATTATCACATGCTCATCATGCACATGTGCTCCCTTTTTTGCCGTACACTGTCCTTTCCCAGTTAGTTCTTTTAGAGCTTCGGTGCATTCACAACAGCGTTTTTTCCCTCCCACCCACCCTTTGTTCGGACTGGAACCTTTGTTTAGGTCTTCGATTATTTCTTATGTTCCCTATATATTTCAAATCAAATCAAAACTTTATCTCACTTCGAATTCCCAAAGATAGCATCAACTAATGCTCATATCCCCGAAGGTATAGCAAAAACAAATACAATACAAATGACAAAGGTAATTAGAATAAAGTAATACTATATATTATGTACAAGTTTAAGATAATGTAGAAACAAGAATTATTATATACATTGGGTCTACAGTACCTAGTGATAATTAAAACTAATTACAAAGGAGCAGCATTTATTATCTATTATTAATGCTCTTAATTTTTGGATTTGAAAAGATGTAATGATTCAGCAGTTCTAAGTACCTCTAGGAGCTTATTCCAGTATTTAGCACGACCAGCACGTATTTTAAGCAGATCATTACTTTATTCCCCTATATCTATATGTATCCTTAAAATTAATCATTTATATTAGGGTGTTCTACTTGACTAGGTCTCATTCCTTCATTAGTTTCCTAGGATGTAAACTGCTGTCTGGCTTCCAAATAAAAGGAGTGGCAGGGAAGTGCAACCCCTAGCTGCACTTTACCTCACAGTAAGGCTTAGCCCTTGGAGACAGGTCCGGAAAAATATCCACTCCAGGGTGTGGAACCCCGGTCCCACCTGATCTGTACTCCACCCAGGAGGGCCACCCCTCCTGGTTCCCCTTAGTTCCTGTACTGGGGAATATGGGCCTCACCCCCGGAGACTGATCAGGACTCCTGTCCAGGGTGGCTACCCCCGGTACCACTCGATCTTGTCTCCCCCCAGGAGGGCTTCTCTCCTGGTCCCCTTATCCCTAGATGTAAGCGCTTCCCTGCCTCCAGAATTTTGCCCATTACCCTTTGTGTGTTTTCTGTGTGGTACCAGACATAGAGCATTTATGCAAAAAACACTGCCAATTGGAAGAGTTTATTAACTCTTGTTTGTATGCAACAGCTTTGTTTTGTTTTTCTTTTGTTTTTTCTAGGTGAGCTCTTTGCTGTCCTCGATGAAAGTGAAAGGTTGCTGGGTGAAATAGATGAGCTTACTAAACTGAAACAACAAAAAGTAAGTTACAGAGCTATGTTGTGACATTCATAAATTGAAAGTATATATTCAGGCTGCTCAGTTGTAAAATTTTCCTATCAATCAGGTGCAGTCATTTGCTTCAGAAATGAAGGGTTTGTCCAGGACTGTTGAATCTGAAATGCAAGAGCAAAAGAGGTGAGAGCTGCCTTTTTAGTTTGCTCTGAAAAAATCATTTTAAGTTCATTTTATGGTAGTCATTTTTTTTATTAGACAGTCTTATTATTATTTTTATTTTATAAATAAAAAATATAAATAAAAAACTTTGTGATATCTCTGCTTGATTCTTCTTGGATGCCTTGAACCATTTAACTCAGAAATGGTTTTGAGGTTATTGTAGTGAATTCTGTGGAGTTTCATTTATCTGTTTGTTTATTTGGCTTGACCTTACTTCTCAGGGACATAGTTAAAGTAAAGAAAGTAGCCTGCATAGCAGGCGTATTTTCTGGCGGGCGCGTGCCAAATATTCCGATCGTATGTTGAAGGCGCCATATTGGATTGGTAAGGTCGAGAAAAGCCTGGAGCGCAGAAATCTGTCAGTGGGGAGGGGGTCGGGGAAAAATTTTTCCCCTCCCCCCTCCCCCCTCACTAGTTTGTCACTATCACTACCACCTCCATAGGCCGCTATTTTACTAGTTCCAGGCTTTTATCGACCTTACCAATCCAATATGGCGCCTTCAACATGCGATCGGAAATTTAGCACGCGCCCGCCAGAAAATACGCCTGCTATGCAGGCTATAAAGAAAGCTTTGCGCAGTCATCTACTGTACCCTTGCTGTTAATCATTTAAACTTTAAGACACCGGTTGGTGTAAACTGATAAAAAACATACTGAGGTATGAAAGGCCATTTTCAATTCATCTTTTCAATGTTGTATAATCCAAGCATTTTCAAGCTCTTTCAATCTCAGAAGAGGGGTTCTAACTTTTTAATGATACTCTTCAAATAAGAACCACTGAGCAGTACTGTCCTGTAGCTATCTATTTACCAAAAAAATACCACAGAACTAAGAAAAATTAGTGTTCAAGTGTTATAGTCTTGTTCATACTATTCTGGGTCCACAGGCACCTTTGAAGTAAAAATACTTCCCAATAAGTGCTATTTGTAAGACAGTGCATCTTTTGTATATTCAAGGTGCGGCGAATTGCTGGCTGCTGCCTCCACACTGAGCACTCAAGAGCGCAGTCTTCAAGCTCAATCCATCATGGCTGGTCTATGAGGATTCACAAGTGTTATTTAGCTGTTTATAAATATGTTTTATAACTTGTGTTATTTTTGTATAGCTGAACTGCTGGTTACCCTTTTAAAAGGTACCCAAATTTGAAAAATATGTAAGTAGCAACTACTTATACAAGACTGTCAACCTGTTGTGCTCTTGAAGAAACTGTTTATGCCAACCTATTTGCCTTGTTATAATTTTATTTGTGTAAATAATTAATAATTTGTATAGATAAAATTACTGATAATTAAAGCGTAAATGTATACAAAACTGTCTGTACATATCATGTTGCACACTTGATTGAGTTTAAAGTGCTCTTTCAAACAGTTAGCTGTAATAAATCCTTGAAATAACATATAAAAATATATATCTTGTGGACTCTTTGATAGTGTTTGTTTTTTTGGAACAAAGGTATACCGTCTGCTTGTACAGTGTACGTAACACCCTTAAAATGAGCAAACAGATGCCCTTTTTTGGGCTGTGATGCTCTTGGTTGAGGAGGGAAAAGGGCTCCCATTATAAAAGATACGGTGGGGTAATTTTTGCCTGCAGCTGGGTTTATAATTAGTGTTTGGTCTAAAAATGAGTAATAACATGAGCAAAAAAAAGATTTAGAAGGGGAAAGGAAAGGAGAGCCTTCCCTCTATCTCTTTCTTCTTTCTTCTTTCTTTCTTTCTTTCTTTCTTTCTTTCTTCTTTCTTTCTTTCTTTCTTTCTTTCATTCATTCTTTATTTGTTTGTTTATTTATTTTATTTATCCTTGCTTGGTCTATGCCCTGAGAAAGGAAGTGACTGCTAAACAGGCTAACAAAACATCACAAACGTTTAGAACTTGCTGTGTGTGTGTGTGTGTGAGGTGTCACTTATCTTTTTGTTTGGCGAAGCTAATAAAATAAAAATAAAATGAAAGAATTGGCACCTCTTTGAGATGAAAATGAACATGAGCCATATCCAGTGCATTAGATGACATTAGATTCCTGACTGATGATGGCCATGATACTGTACTGCTTTACGTGGGAAAGCAACAGATGACAAGTAATTATGTAATCTCGTACCCAGATCCTACTTTTTTGGCCGTGGGAGGTCTGGATACAAGACTAGTAAATATAATGCAACTTAGGTTTAACCTCCAAAAACAATACCCCTACATGGAAATTATGTAACCTGAAAGAGCTGGATGTTATTTGAATCAGAACTTGTCTTAGAACATAACACCCCTGGCTGAATTTTTTCCAAATATTTTTAGTGACCAATTTTGGATGTGTTAGTGGTTAGCCTGAACACAACCACCTGTGGCATGTGGAAGGACTCAACTGGCAGTGGCCAGTGGGGTAGGGAGCCCTGAAAAGCCCACCAATCAGGATTCACAAAAGAAACAGGTTTCTCACTGACCAATGAGTGATCCGGTCATATCGACCGTGTGCCGCCATGTTGGATTGCAACAGAAGGATGAAAGAGGGTGAAACGGAATGAAGTCCACACCGAATGTGAATATTCATATAGTTACACGTCTAAAAAGCTGGTGAACGCTTAAAAACGCCACGAAAGGCTTAGGAAATTTAGCCGAACTAAAATTCTGGTAACACTGCAAGAGAGTAAATTCCAATCATGTTGGAGGAAAGTTCTGGAACAGGATCGTCTGGCGAGCCAACAGACCATCCAGGAGCAGTCGCAGCAACAGATAAGCTTACAGGTAACCTGAAAACGGTGAAGAATTACTAAGCAGCGTGGGCGAGTTGTTAGAGATGCATTCTTGTAATCTGGTGGCCGAAGATTCACGCTTGCCGCTTATCAGATGACTAACACGGTGATGGTTGGCCACTCAGTGAGTGGTTGTGATGGCAAGACTTTTGCGCAGTACAAGTGGTAAAACATAGCCCTAATTATTCTTTGGCTGAGTTGATTCAAAAATTCTTTTAATAGTGTAAGCCAAAAAGAGTAAGGAGCAACTACAGAATACTGGGCCACTTTGAAGGCACATCTTTCAGGTGGCTCGGCAGCTCGCCAGTCGTGATCCGTGATGAAAGAATGGGAAGGGTATATATTTTAGTGGCTCGGCGGCCCGCCAGTCGCGATCCGTGATGAAACTGACCGCGAAAGGTATATATTTTAGTGGCTCGACGGCTCGCCAGTGGTGATCCGTGATGAAAGAACGGGAAAGGTATATATTTTAGTGCCTCGACGGCTCGCCAGTCGTGATCTGTGATGAAAGAACGGGAAAGGTATATATTTTAGTGGCTCGACGGCTCGCCAGTTGCAATCAGTGATCAAAGAAAGTGTAAGGTGTATATTTTAGTGGCTCAGTGGCTCGATGGCTCTTCAGTTACAATCAGTCATGTAAGAACGAGTAAGGTGTATATTTTTGGGTTCGGCGCCTCGCCAGTCGCAATCATTGATCAAAGAACGTATAAGGTATATATTTTAGTGGCTTGGCAGCTCGCCAGTCACGATCCATGATGAAAGAACGAGAAAGGTATATATTTTAGTGGCTCGACGGCTCGCCAGTCGTGATCCGTGATAAAAGGCCGTGAAAGGTATATATTTAACTGGCTCGACGGCTCGCCAGTCGCAATCAGTGATCAAAGAAAGTGTAAGGTGTATATTTCAGTGGCTCAGTGGCTCGACGGTTCTTCAGTTGCGATCAGTCATGTAAGAACGAGTAAGGTGTATATTTTTGGGTTCGGCGGCTCGTCAGTCGCAATGTAACACAGTAAAAAGAACAGGGTTTGTTTTCAAAGTAATTTATTTACTGGACCTAGTGTTTCTCAGTTTGTTATCGCACTGTAGTCCCTATTATTTAAACGAAGGAACGTAACATTGAAGTCTATACATTGTCCCGGTAAAGGTGGTCACGTCTCAAATGCTAATAATTATTATAAATAATGGGAAAGTGTGACATAACTATGAACCACAAACTTCATATTAATGAATTCTTTTCTGTGCATAAAGAGAGCGATGTATTACAGTGAAATACTTGTTAAGTTCGCAGAGCATGAGTTGATAATAAACCATAGCCTCACAATGTTCTCGCAAGTGTTTGTAAATGTTCATGGAATTTCCTTGCATGTGATGTGTTCTGCTGTTATGAGTGCATCTTGTACATTTTTGTTGATAAGTCTGTTCAGCGGTTCTGAAATTCTTTGCTGATGTTCCTGTCTAGTGTAGGGCGCATCCGTCGGCCAATCCAAAATTTCAGCAGGGTTTTTCTTGATAAAGACATGCAATCTTTGGGAGCAGCATGCGACACAGATTTCTGCAACTTCCCCGAAGTTAGTGATGGCCTGTGTGCAGACGTCATACTCTTGTTTCTGAACACTCCTGAGGCACTGCAGACCATACTTCTTGAGTGCTTGGAATGTTACCAGTCGTCCTGCAAAGTGTAGTATTGCAGACTTTATGTCAAGTGATGTGGGCTGTACTCTCGGTTTTTCAGTTGCTGTTTCGATGGCTTTGATAAATTCCGAAAACATTTGTTTCTGTGCATGGAGATGTTGTACGTAGAGCGTGGCTTTGTTGTAAATTTCTTTTGTTATTGTTTCTGGTGGATTGTTTGTTGGTTCTCCATTCAGCATGGCAGAAATGATATAATTCACCATACTCAAGGCAACTGCAACTCGCGTACTAACCAGGTCAGTTCCCTTTGATTTCAGGGGTACCTCTCCATTTTCAATGACTTGGTTCACCTCGTTCACATGATCAGTTTTTAACTGCCGGTGAAGGTCGGCCTCTGCAGGATTCAGAGTGTATGTTCTTATGATGTCTTTGTGCGCGGCGGCAATGGTTGTCACAAAATTGGAGCCCCCTGGGTGACTCAGACAAACAAATCGCTTTTCTGTAAGAGCGTGAGTTGAAATTTTGTCGCTCGCGAGCAGTTCTCTTCCCTCTTTAACCGTTCTGACTGAAGATGACGATGTTCCGTTCTCCAAATTTTGAAGAGAACCAGAAGACAACACTGTGGGGCAGTTAAAACGGTGGTTGAAGTGCTGGGGTTTCAAATTAGTGGAAAATGCGATGAACTTGTGTCCGACTGCATCAGAGAATGAAAGAGTGGACTTCACCATACGCTTGATCCGAGTATTAAAGGAATCTCCTGAGTTGGGCTAACTGCGGAAAAATGCCATTTTGCATGTCTCTAAATGTTAAGCTTCCATAAATCAGCTGAATGAATGCAGTGAAAATTTTGTGCACGTATGATTGTTCGATTTTCCTTTCTGGAAACAGATAAATACATGTAGTCTCTATCTTATCGAAAACTCACTTGTTCGACCAGTTTTTGCATTTTCCATTGCAGAAGAATCCTTACAAGTCCAATAGTTGATGGTATGCAAAGCGCAAATGTGGTTGAGAAAATTAAGCAGAATTTATTTGTGTGATCTTCGCAACAAAGTGTTACATAAGAGCTGGAATCCACCCCGGCGATATTATCGTAGCACAGACTACTCACAACTCTGGGAGCATTGCGAACAAGCCCCAAGAGACTTGCTCGCAGGCTACCTTCGCTGTCGGCCGTTATAGATTTTCCCAACACGTTACTAGTTGGTATAGATTCGGCAAAATTCTTGTCGATTAGGTTTTCTATCTTTGCCAGTGGCTCTGGTATTGTTTGCTGGGGCCTTTCTCAGTTGGGGCAGAAACGCGCATTGTTTGGTGTGAGATTTGCTCTGTGGATTGGAAAATTTAGTAGTGGGACCGTTTTCTCTGGGCCAGTGAAGGGAACAAAGAGAAGCTTATGCTTCTAGCACAAATGTATGTATTTCTGGCTGGGAGATGTTTCTCTCTGTAAAGAATTCCTGTGAACAAGGTATTAGCCAACGTTCCCACTTCCCAATATGTTGCGAAGATTTTGGGAATAGAATAAATATCCAGATTCTTGTCAATCTGAGGGATTTTTGGCATTTTTTTGGATACCTCGCACTCACACAAACAGCAGTGTTTGGTGCTAACCATTTATCGCCCTTCTGGAAAGCAAATACCACGATTTTACCGATTCTTTCGTGTTTTTGTTCGAAAATTATCACTCACACCTACACATTTTCCTTTAGCGAACTGCAATGTTTGTCTGAGTCATGGCGGGGCACTAATGTGACAAAATCTATTTATAGTAATCGTGCACGTCGCTATTGCCACATCAAATTAATTACTGATTATCTTCATTGATTAGACGTCGTTCTCGGTCGTGCAATTTATACAATGAATTGACCAATGAATTTATTAAAATATTATTTGAGCCCATGTTGAAAACTACCAGTGTTGTCCAAAATAATCATGAGGTTAGGACCTTCCTTGATGATGTAATGAATGGGCTGTTGCTTCTGGAAGAACAGATGTCATTAGGGAGATCATCAGTGTCGACACCAGAACACTTCAAGCAGTATTCCACTTTTCTGAATTCTTCCCAGCCTGTGAGGGTTTTATTCTCCTCAACAATTGAGCATTTACCTCTGACACAAACTGGTTGGCTGCATGTAATGCAAATGTATTTAGTGGTTCAATTTTTATTTCATTACCAGACATTACCATACACAAGGACAAAAGAAAATAAAACTTGAATCAAGGATAAAAATATTGAGCTAGAACGGTTATTCCGCATGTTATACAGTTGTTCAGTAACATTTTGCACCAAGTCACCATTTTGAAAACCCTTTGTGTATGACCAGTGAGCATCAGGATGGTGCGAGTCATGGATCGTAGTGTATGCATTTCGCTCAATGCATCTCTACTGCAACATAAATCGAGACACATTTCAGACATTGAACAGATGCAATGTCTTGGGCTAATTTACATGTACTTCACTAGGCCCCAGTTGTTCAAAGAGCAGATAACTCTGTCCAGCGGATAAGTCATTATCCAATGGATAAAAATGTGCATTGGATACATTTTATCCGCTGGATAGCAACTTATCTGCTGGATAAAGTTATCCGCTCTTTGAACACCTGGGGCCAGATGGATAAAATTTGTTTTAGATGTTGCTGTTCCGATGGATAGAGTTGCTTCAATTAACTTTGTCTGAATTAAATACGATGATTGTGCAACTTATTTTCTCATTTGTATATTTGTTTTAAATGTTGATCAATGTTACTGCTATAGTTGAACTGCTAGAACTATGGGTGTATCAGAAATGATTGTTTTCTTGTTCCCCTTTCTATCCTGGTACTAGAGGATGTTCTTTTCAAACTGAACTTATAAAGTGGCATTTACAAATTTCCCACACAAGGCACACCTGGCCCCAGTTGATCAAAGAGCAGATAACTTTATCCACTGGATAAGCCTATCCATTTGATAAAACTGCTATCCACCAGATAGTTATCCAGTGGATAAAAAGTCGTTGCACAAAGCCTGGATAGTGTGATGAATAACTATCCACAGGATAAGCTGCTATCCGGTCCGTTGCCATGGTGAATCTCAGTCACTTTTCAGATGACATGGCATGACAACAAAATGGCGGAGGATGTGGAACATGGAAAATGGAGAAATCAAAGCCAAATGCATCCCTAGAGTGCCCTAAATCATTTTGGAGACTGCCAAAAACAACTCTCAAGTAATAAAAAGAGCTATTTTGCAAACGTCAACTTTATACCACGTGGAACTACTACATGGGGCTGCATGGGATTAAACCTTTTATTGATAAACAATCATATCAGAAATTCTGTAAATTAGCTTACCTTATATCTTGAACTTTCACAGTGATAATTAAGTTCCTTGTCAATGCATCCACCCTCATATAAAGCCAATTTCGTTTAAATATCTTTTACAATTTGAAATACATTCGTTTTGAGTCCTGCGGTCGACTACTGCGGTCTACTGACTGCAAAGGAGCACAGCATTGATTGAGCTTAGCTTGTTTCACTTTTGCCTTCTCGAAATTCCTCTTGAATAGATTTCAGAGTAGGCTTGCTAACACACTTCTAAGAATGAACCAATCGTTAGAAACTTTCCTGTCATGAAATTCTTGCGTGTCTGAAAAGCCAATCGATCGACATATTGAAAATAACACTACAAAAGATTGGTTTTTCTAGCACAGAAATTGAAATGTTTTGAAAAAATAACACACTTGATGACTTGCCCGACATTTTATGGTTTTACTTCTCGTATTACCATACCTATTTCAGTTGATAAACGATTAGAAAATGATAAAAACATCAAGTCATTTACATTTACGCCACAAACAAAGCCACTTCCTCTGCAGTCCGCATGTTGTCGTGAAGGCAAAATTTTTGATGTTGGGTTTGACTACGAGCATTTAACATTCGGTACCAAAAGCTAGGTAAGACTCCAGTTCTGAGAGAAAAGTATTATTTAATTTCAGCTCTTTTGAATGACCAGACAACAACAACTTATGCTAGATTTGTCAAGCGATCGAAAAATAATACTTAATTTCATCGAGTTACAAATGTAAAATATCTTTGAAGGAAAGTACGAGGTCATCATTATTGCTGTCCTCCAAAAAAGTTTTCCCTGGAACGATGGCATAATGCATGTTTCTCCCAGAAAATAAAATGACAACAGTATTAAAAGATCGATCAATTGCTTGTTACATATTTCTTTATTTCGCAGTCAATGCGTCCGTAGGTTTTCCAGGTACTTTGTTTCAATTTTTTAATTAAATGGTTGATTGTTCGAGCAGGCATGTCTGTTTTTCAACAGTTTTATCCAGTGGATAAAAGTTATACGACATACCTAGATGTGGATAACTTTATCCGTTGGATAGCGGCTGGATAACACTATCCAAGCTTCAAACAACCAGAATGACGCAAGTGGATAAATTTTATCTGCCAGATAGCGATTTATCCACTGGATAAGAGTTATCCACTCTTTGAACAACCAGGGCCAGATCAAGCATCCTTCACACCATGGCTTTTTTCTTTTCTTGTTTTTGTTTTTGCTTGTTTTGCTCTGCAATTTGTTAATGCTGCTTCACAACTTCATTTAAATTGATGAAAAAAGGACCTCTTGGATCATGGTACCTCCTGCTAGAAAGATTCTGTGTTTGCATACAGTCAGCTAGAGAAGGTGGTAACAAATGACTTTGTTGGCTGTACAGAAAACCCACATAACTGTAGAACAGTAAATGAACTTTTCTCAAACTACTCAATTATCTACATTTAATTTGGCTAGTGATGCTGTCTCCAATTATCAAGGAAGTACAGTTGTACTAATCACTTTGACACTCAGCAGCCTTATAAATAACTGATACATTTTTAACTAGCAGGTGAGCAGAGACAAGGAAAAGGGGTAAACAGAGGAAGAGCTTATTACCATAATTACCAAGACAGACGCCAACATCCTAATGGCAAACACTTTAGCGGTCCTAGAGGAGGGAAAAGATACGTGTACAATACCAACAGAGGTCATGTCAGTGCTTATCAAAAGGTGAAGGACAGCACAGATTATGAGAGACAGCAGGAAGACACACAGGGAGCATGCAGCAATGGGGATGCTACTCCTGAATTATTGCCTACTCAGCAGCCACAATCAAAAGCTAAGCCACAGACAAGACACTCAGATATTAAAGAAAAGTTTCAAGGAACAGTCAGTGAAGATTTTGTTAGTACTAAACAGTCTGCAAGGTTAAAAGATTTTAGACCTCAATCAAGAGGCTCAAAAGATTTCTATAAAGGTGGGCATAAAGCAAAAGGAGAAACTTCTGACCATGTTGCAGACAATAAGCAAAAGGGACAAAGAGGAAAACAATTACATGTGCCACGTGGTGTCAGAGCTCAGTATAAACAAAGTGGGAGAACTAGAGATGGTGCTGATAACGTTCCTGATAAATACATGTATGGGCATGGAGTTAGTGATACCTCAGCTCAAGGAATAGCAATGGATACATTTATGGCTGCTAACAAAGTGGATTGTCTGAAAGCTTCAAACCAGCCTTATTATTGTAGTGGGAAGTTTGAGTACTCAGAAAGGTATGCCAGACCTAGCACAAACACTAGGTTTAGAGAATTCAGAGGAGGATTTTCTACAGGAAAGAGAGGGTACAGAAGAGACTACAGAAGTCAGAAGGATGATCTTCTCCGTACCCTTGGCCATCTTAATCCGGTCCAATCATCCCAAGCTAGTGCCTTAATAGAACAGCTTAGAAATGAAACATATGAGTGCATGGTTTGCTGTGAGCGTGTGCGATGTAGTGCTGCCGTGTGGAACTGTCATAGCTGCCATCATGTGTTTCACTTAAATTGTGTGAGGAAATGGGCCAAAAGCCCTGCTGCTACAGTCAATTTGGAAGGAGTAAATGTTGGCTGGCGATGTCCGGGATGCCAAAACATTGCTCAAGAGATTCCAACTGTTTACAGATGCTTTTGTGAGAAAGTTTTTGATCCTGAGTGGAAACGCCATGAGGGTTTGACACCGCATAGCTGTGGAGAACTTTGTGGGAAACAGAGAGCAGACAGATCTTGTCCTCATCGATGCAATCAGTTGTGTCATCCTGGGCCTTGCCCTAGCTGTCCCATAATGATAACAAAGCAGTGTGCCTGTGGAAAAACAAGCAATCGAGTGAGATGTGGCCAGGGAACAGTAGTGGTTTGTAAGCAAGTGTGTAACAAGGTTCTCAACTGTTTCACTCACAGATGTACTAAAATTTGTCATACAGAGCCTTGTGAAGAGTGCCAAGTTCAAGTGCAACAACCTTGCTATTGTGGCAAACAGCAGCGAGACGCACTCTGTGGAACAGTGCAAGAAGGCTTTGATAATGTGGGTGGAAAACCAGGATATTTTTCTTGTCAAGACAAGTGTTTAAAGGCTCTTGATTGTGGTAATCATAATTGCCAAAGGATTTGCCACCCTGGTGCATGTACTGAATGTCTTCTAAAACCTTCACTTGTTATCTTGTGCCCCTGTGGTAAATCTTTAATTTCCAAGTTACTCAGTGATGCCAGAATGTCATGCCTAGATCCAATACCCACCTGTGATTCAACTTGTAATAAGATTCTAACCTGCAGTCCTCACATAACCCAAGGGAGCAGTGACTCAGCTAATGGAGCACATCGCTGCAAACAGAAGTGTCATCATGGTGCTTGTGGTGCATGCGATGGAATATCAAAGGTCAAATGTAGATGTGGAACAAACATAAAGGAGATTCCGTGTGTTGAGAGGAACTTAGAAGAGTACAGGTGTGAGCAACGGTGCAACAAGAAAAAGAATTGTGGACGACATAGATGCAATCAAAAATGCTGTTCAGATGCCGAGCACAAATGTGAGTCTGTTTGTGGAAAAAAATTACGATGTGGATTCCACAAGTGTTTGGAGCCTTGTCATCCTGGTTACTGTCCACCTTGTCTGATGTCAGGGTTTGATGAGCTGACATGTCACTGTGGTGCAGCAGTATTGTACCCACCCATCCCCTGTGGAACACTGCCTCCTGAGTGTGATAAGCCTTGCTCCAGGACACATGCATGTTTACATCCAGTAAAACACACCTGTCATAGTGAAGAAGAGTGTCCTCCCTGCACATATTTTACCAAGAAGAAGTGTATGGGAGAGCATGGGATTCGTCTTAACGTTCCATGTCATGTGAATGATGTCTCTTGTGGAAAGGTTTGTGGAAAACCCTTAAAGTGTGGACACAAATGTGCCAAGACTTGTCATAAGCCACCTTGTTTACATCCTGAAGAATCTTGTGGTCAGCCTTGTGAGGTTCCACGTAAGGCATGTGGACACCCATGCGCTGCACCCTGCCATCCTAGTAAAGGATGTCCCACAGTTCCTTGTGAAGCAAGGGTGACTGTGCATTGCAAATGTGGTCGGCGTTCAGAAATATTTCCTTGCCTTCAAGGAGGTGAAAAAATGGCTGTAACTCAGGCATATCAGCGTATTGCTACAGAAACCCTTGCTAGCAAAATGAAGGATTTGCAGTCAGGGCAATCTGTTGATATTAGCAGCATTGTCAATGCAGATGAAAAGAAAGCAAGACAGCTTAATTGTAACGAAGAGTGTGCTATGTATGAGCGAAATAAACGTGTTGCTGAAGCACTCAATATTGAGAATCCAGATCTGTCCCCCCATGGTGGAAAAATACGTTTTTCACCATTCCTTGTAGCGGAAGCAAAGCAACATTTAGCCTTTGTCAAGTCAGTAGAAGATGCTTTTGAGAACCTAATACAAACTACGCTGAAGATGTCAGTATCTCAGTGGTCATATTCATTTGCAGCAATGAACTCAAATCAGAGAAGATTTGTCCATGAACTTGCTGTATTTTATAACTGTTCCAGCAGAAGTTATGATCAAGAACCAAAGAGGAGCACAGTGATTACAGCCACTAAAGAATCCCATCTTCCAAACGTGAAGTTGTCTACACAGATAGAGAAAGAGATGAACCCACCCCCTCCTCAGCCAATCCCATTCTTGCCTTCCCGACTGGATCAGCTACCAAGGTCCTCCATTGATCGGACACCAAAAAGGACCCAGGCTTGGACACAGGTCACCGACTATTTTGCTGATGACTTTGATGACTGAATTCATCTCTGTGGACTAAATGGTAGATTGAAGTGGCCCATTTAACAATAACCACAAAGTTAAGATTTAATGGAGTAGAGTAGGATAATGGTTTTTGTATACACTGATTGGCTACTCAAATTCTGGTTGGTATTGTTGTTTCCACCATTAATATTCGCCTGGATTTTGTAAAAGTATTGTCAGAAAACAACATGACCAATATTTATTAGGGGTGACCACCCACTGGTTTGCAATACACAATTTGTTGGTATGTCCTACCCTAACCCATATCAAAAGAAATATTGTTGTCAACAGAAATCATGTTTTCACCGTCTGTTTTGTTCCATCTCTGTAATTCTGGGATATATAAACAACCACTATGTGGTAGAAACGTATCCATGATTGTCTACATGTAAATATTTTCTATTTTCAGAAGTGCATAGATTTCCTAAAGTGGGAGCAAATATACAGTATGTGCATGGTTTTCAAGTCTAATAGAGTGTTTTGTGATTATTATGCTTTAAACACTTTCACAGAAAGTACTATAGTTTACAGTAGGAGTCAAGGCTGGAAATTAACAGTGTTACATTAACCAACCATAAATGGTTTTTACAAGTGCTGTTTTTTTTTTTCCAATAACTCAAACTGGTTAGTTTTTTTGCCTGCAACATAAAAATGCTAATGTACACTCTTCTGAGTTCGTCAACATTATTAATTTTCCATTTAAAACACTTGCTGGTGCATATTGAGACATGCAGCACATGTTGGAAAAATACTTGGAATTTAATAGGCTTATGCATAATGCTCAGTTTGTAACAGATTTGGGCGTTAGATATTGTTTAGAGATATTACATGGCCACACGGACATACAACATTTCTCTTCGAGTGTGGAAAAATAAAACGAGAAGAGTAATTCCGTATCTCCAAGTGACCATGTAATGTTTTATTTATTGTATAAACACCAATGAAATACCAAACCATTTCAGTTTTGCTACAAAAGGTACATTTTATTGTCTAACCATAGCAATGGTGATCTTTTTGCGTGTGAAGATATATGGGTTATTGGCCAAGCTTGAGGTCAAGATAGGGGGATATTGGCCAAGTTCTTTTTTTGTGTGTTTATGGACCGAGACGAAGTCTATGTCCATAAACACTCAAAGAAAGAACAAGGCCATATCCCACCATCTTGACTGAACAAGCTTGGTCAATAAAGGATTTATTATATGACACAAAGGACGCTATTAAAAGACAGTAAAACATGGGACAAACGGGCTATCCCAAGCTGTCAAGATGGCTCCAACTTGACCTCGTGGGTAGCCAATCACAGCATGAGAATTGGTTGATCTTGACTGCTGAAAGAGCCAGTCATATAATAAAACATGTTCTTTTCACAAGTGAAGATATATTTTGGCACGAAAGCCCACCTGGTATTTCATTGGCGTTTATATTATATTTTCTTTGCTAAAAGTTGTTCAGAATGGGTTTACCTAAAACACGGAATCCGGAATCCGGAATCCGGAATCCGGAAGTTTGGTAAAAAATTTTGACAAAGGTTGAAGTCACTTGGGTAATAATATGGTCAACAAATTATATGATGACTTAGCCTGAGTTTTGCAGCAATCAAGCAATCAAGCAATCAATCAATCTAGGGCAGCATTTCAATACTTTGGTTTTGCTTTTAATAAACCGCCTGATTCCTTTAAAGCACACAGCTTTCAATCACACTTCAACGATACTAATCAATGCTTTGTGCATTTTGAACATTTTGAATTAAAATCATTTTAATTAAAAGCACCTTTTCTTATTCTTTTTGTCGTTGAATAGTGTTAGGCCTGTCCACAAGTTGACGGCAACTTTTTGAACAACTTTCGATTTTCGATCAACCTTTTTTGATTTCGAGCAACTTTTTTTCAGTTTTCAATGTTTTGTTATTGATTTCAGCTAGATCTTTATAAAACAAGAGCTATTTTAAACGCTTCGTGACCAAAAAGCAGAGAAAAATCACTTTGCATATCTTGACTTAATTGCGCGTGGGAACGCTTACGCCTGATTGGTCATTGTCTGTTGCTCCATGCTGGAATGTTTGGGAACTGTATCGGCGCGTACATTTCAGGTTGTCGAGTGGCCGTCGATAAAACGTGGAACATGGGACATTCTGGAACATCCCGGTACATTCAGGAACATCTCCAAAAGACGAAGAAAGATCACTTTAAAAAAAACTTTTAAATATACAGAAAAAAAGAAACTAACACGAAATAAATATAATCCGAGAGATTAATTGGAGAAAAAAAGAAGACAAAAAAATATTTATTTCAAAAAAAAAAACAAAAAGAAAAGACGTTTATAAATGCCCCACCTGGAAATGATAGCTATGGGGGCTGGGTGAGGATTGTTTTAGCGCTTTCGTTTGCTTACAACATTTTCACCCTCATACAGTTGTACCGTCTTCAGTCATTGCTCTTTTTTTCGAAAAAACCTAAGTCAGTATGGTGCCCAATATACCTTGAAACTTTTATATAGGAACCTTGAGCACGCAAAATCCGCTGCTCTCCACTTCTGATTGGTTAAGGATATCTACAACAACTGAGGACTTGGTCAGGCCTACTTTTACAGTAGGCGATAAACGTGGTTAATCTACTCCAAGAAAGATTTTCTTCCCAATAGCAATGCTTCTCACTCCGTTTTTGCAGCGATGGCTGCACTGCATGGGCCTGTTTGTTTCTTAAGGTTAAACTAGTGTAAAATCTCGTGGATCAGCTCTTTAAGTTGCATTTAATGATCCTGCATACGGTCTTTCTTAATAGTTATCCTTATATCCCTCCACATCGACTCAACTGGAAAGAACAAACCAAGTCCCAGACTAAGACTTCACTCCTGTCACCTACCTCCTCCTGTAAGACATCTATCGTCTTCATGGTCAGTGCTTATAGCTTAAGATCTACGATTGCACCTGTCCTTTCTATTCCGAGAGAGTCGGGAACTTTTCAGCACTCGGCAGCAACTACTTTTAATAAGCTCCCTGTAGCTATTAGAAACATAACTGAGTATAACTCCTTTTGTCGTAGTGTGAAGAGACATTTTTTATCTTTATTTATTTATTATTATTATTATTATTATTATTATTATTATTCGGTTCTTTTAACCCTCTTATTAATTATTAATTCCAGTTTCTAGATTCTGTATTCCGGATTCCAGATTCTGGATTCCGGATTCCGGATTCCGGATTCCATGTTTTAGGTAAACCCTTCAGAATTGTCACGATTTTGATTTGTGAAATATTTATTACAAATATTACAAATAAAATTTACCTCAACCCATTGACTCCCGAGCATTTTGCCGAAAAACACCTTTCGAAGCTTGTCAAGCCGTTTTCTGGCCAGATTCTAGCCAAAAAGACCCAAAACTGCCCAAACCTCTGTCTGCTGATGGAGTTCATCACGCCCTTCTGTTCCTGATGCTTAAAGGAGCATGGTCACGATATTTTGGGTCATTATTAGAGAGAGAAAAAAAATCCCCCAACGAATGCGAAACAGTGAAATAACAAATTTTCAGGGAAGGCAAGCACCAAGGAGACAAGAATAAATGCAAATATGGCGAGGATGGAGAAGATTGAAATGGATTACATATTACGTTTTTGAAAAATGTAGGCTAAATTTTTCAAAAACGTAATTTGAAATCCGTTTCAATCTTATCCATCCTTTACCATCCTCGCCATATTTGCATTTATTCTTGTCTCCTTGGTGCTTACCTTTCCTGAAAATTTGTTATTTCACTGTTTCGCATTATTTAAATGCATTTTTTTTTATCTCTGTAATAATGACCCAAGATATCGTGACCGTGGTCCTTTAATATTAGGTTTCCAAGATCGGGCATGCGCAGAAAGCAAAAATTTCGCCACCACCTCTCCTTCTACCTTTCGCTTTCTCTCCTCCCCTTTTCTTTCGCTTTTCTTGCCTCGCTTTCTTTTTCTCTTACTGGGCATTTTCTGGGCTTCCTTTCGGTGGGAAAAGATTTGTGGAAAACTTTTGGGATCGTAGTATTTGGTGGAAGGAAGTGGGGTAGTGACACAAGATTTTCAGTTCAAATTTTCGGCTTAACGTCACTTGGTTTTTTCGCGTTTTCTCCGGCCTGTTTGACGGAATGGTGTGTGATTTGAAAGATCTCTTCCCCCTACACTACCCTGGGTGCCAGAGGTTATTTTTTCCATTTGAACTCGGTTAACCGCAGAACTCGCTAAGAAAAATGAAACCTCTGGCACCCAGGGTACCCCTACACATGCTACATGTAAAAGTTGTCCACGAGCATTAAAAGTGATGACGTCACAAGCGGTACAAGGGACGTGGTTCTGCGCGGCCGGTTCTGGCCGGCACGGGTGCCAATGGGTTAAAGAAAATCCCCAGATAATAACTGTTGATTGTGGTGTAAAAAGAGAAAGTTTGATGATATCAAACTCTCAAATGATAGGTGTATTTTCCACTAATGTAATATTTTGTTTATTATAATTATTGAAATATGCAGTTTTGTGAATTCTAGTAACCAAATATTTTTACTCCCAAGTAATAATTTATTCCCTCCCGTCTAGATTTCAGCAGTGCCCTTGTGGAGTGTCAATTAACTGGAAGTTTTTCAAAACATTTTTACTCCATTACATTCCCTTCATCAAACTCCATATAATTTCAAACAAATTCACGTGTACCCCCACCTTTACAGACAAACTGAAACTGAAGATCGTTAAAGGAAACAAGTAGACAAAATCGTTGATGTAAAAACTGAAAATGGAAGTTCAAAGACGACCCCGCCAGGACTTGAACCTGGAATCTTCTGATCCGAAGTCAGACCCCTTATCCATTAGGCCACGAGGCCGAGTCGTTACGTTGAAGTGGTCCAATCAATAAATCCCCTTACTTCAAATTCCATTTTCGAGTCTCAGTAAGAAGCGTGTATCTTAGTTTTGTTCCTGTATTTAGAGCTTCGAGTTGCTCAATACTATCTACTGCAATGCTATCAATTTTCTACCTTCCCCATCCACCTTGAGATGTATCACAACCGGTTCCATGGTTAGTCGCTTGACTGTGGATCAAGAGATACCCGGCTCGAGTCCTGACGGGGTCGAGTAATATTGTTTCAGAAGTATTTCTTCCAAACAGCTTCCCTGAAATTTAAAATTAGTGCCCTCGTTACCATACCTGCAAGCTCTCGGATGGGACCAGGGGCCCATTTCTCGAAAGTCCCGGTAACTTAACCGGCCCGAAACCATATTTTGAAATCAAAATCTCAAGAAAAGTAGGGTGTGATGTGACCTCTAAGGAAATCCATTTTGTTTCTTTAGCTGATAACTTTACCGTGTATAATTTTCAAAACTTTTGATACTCCCATCTGGAATGGAAAACAAAACAGCTTAAAGGGCTCGGTAATTACCGGGAGCTTCGAGAATCGGTTCCCTGCATAACTCAAAACTATGAATCAGAGTACCGTAAAATCCCACGTTAAAGCCACCAGATATAAGCCCATCTATTTGTATTATTCCGGAAATACCTCCCCCCCCCCCCCCTCCCCCGTTTATGAGCCCATCTACGGTATAAGTGCGTTCCTTTAGCGTTTCTTTAAAAACATAATTTTTCATCGAAAGTTATAGGCATGAACAAGTGGCTGTGGAGTTAAGAATATACACTTGATGCATGGTCCCGAGGGAAACAGTTAGTTTTGTTTTCCCGGGAAAACAAAACTAACTTGTTTCCCGAGGGACCATACATTAAGTTCTTTGTTATATACCGAGACCTTCCCTTCAACAGTCATAGCAAAATGAACAAACAAAAAATAACGACGGCACTATAAGAACACGTCTTTATTCACAAGCCTGCTGAATGAATAATTTACAAATGTTTAAAAGTACCTGAAAAAGTAGAATATGCCTTTCCTATATTTTCTGAATATTTTCCCCATATTAGATGCTGAATTTTTCGGCTGATACTGGAGAAAAACGTTTCCTTTTAGTCTCAGGTTCCATAACGTTTGTATTATCGTTGGTTACAGCGGTTACCAATCCCGCGCGCCCTCTAACGATTTTTTCCCATTTTCGAAAACTAAGTTTTGGTGGACGTCAATCAAATGTTTCCGTGACAGTAGTCCTGTTCATTTCGTGTCAGTTTCAGGGCCATGTTCGGTCGTCGTTGGGATCAGGTATAATAAGCCTGCGTAGCAAGAGTTTCCGTGTGGTTCAGTTGAACGCTGAGAAAAGCCCAGTTTCGAATTTTGGACGCGCGCGAAATGGGGCGTCGGCCTATTTTTTAGCGCTCAAACCACACGGAAACGCTTGCTACGCAGGCTAAGGTATAGTAATCGCTTATTACGACAAAGTCATTTCCAGTTTCGTTGAGATGTAAGGTTATTATGCGGATACAACGCGGTCTGTCTGTGAGCAAAACGTTTGTGAAGAAGGCGATTCGATTGTACGAAAACGCTGGAGCCGTAAGCGATCCGCCAACTTGAAGAGAAGGCCAAAGAAACGAAAAATATTAAGGCTTGTAGTTGTTTTAATTTCGTTGTGTTCCGTTCCAGTTGTTCCAGTCGCATTAGTGTTTAATTATAGATGTTTTTGAAATAAATTCTCCGTTTATTGTGAGGCACAATAAATGTATTGTAAATTTAACTCTAAATGTAATTGTACAGTACATGTACGTTAGCTTTAATTAGTTTCTCAGATACGTTTTATCTCGTCTTTCCGAAACATATTTTTTGTTCCGCTTATATTTTACGGTATCAAATGATACAGATTTAAATGGAGTTGTTTCACTCAAACTGTTGAAGAAACATTGACATGAAACAAGCAAAATTTATTTGTTCATGTTGGACCTCCGTAATGGGTCCGTAATGATCGAAGCAATGGAGAAAAATTTTGAAAATTATATTTTTTGATTACGTCTCTAGATGTAAAAACAGTAAAATTTCTCGGCCTTCAGCTGGACGTTATTTGCAATCTTTCCGCGGATGTAAATATATATAATTTTTTTCTTTAACTGATCGCAAATGTTGTCTTTAGAAAACACCAGACGACACACGATCGTTTTCACCTGGATACCTCATGAAGCTCACTAGTATAGAGGATTATGGGGAGGAATAAGATTGATCTTAAGTGGATCACTAACAGTTTGGCCGGACTACTCGCTATTGGTGTTGTTATGAATGTTAGTAAAATTACCAAAACCTAGTTATCATATACAGTTTCACTCCAGAAATTAGAGTTTCTTGATCGGGGATTTGTCGAAGAAGAAGAGTTGTTGGAAGATTGTTGGAAAGAATTAACTTCATAAGGGGAGGAGGGTGGATTTCTTAGCCCGGCTCTTGCTCGGCCACTCCAGTTATATAGAACACAGCCCTACAGAGGCTTCCCACACAACACATTGTACTGTGTTTCCGTCGAGAAACTATCGGCTGATATTCCCGTCCTCCCCAGAAATTTATTGTTTTTAAAACAAATGTTAGTCCAAGAAGTGAAGCTTCGAGGGTTTATTTGCTGGTTTTGAGAATATCAAATCCTAAAAGACCACTATTAGAAGGATAGTCCCGAGACCGGAAAGATTCTGTTCCTTTTCAGTGTTCACCACTAACTGACTAGTTTTCTACTGAAATTAAAAGGTTGAAATACTGTAAATCCACGAATAAACGAAAAGATAAAAGTATAATGCAAACAAACTGTGTTTTATAGTGATTCAAGAAAATAGAAACTGCTGGAACGCAAATGAAGGAAGACTATGAAAGCCGGTGTTAATATTATGAAACCGCCTGCTATAAAATGCAATGCTGTAAAGAGAGTTATAGTAGCTACCAGAGAGTGTGGAAAATAGAAAAATTGACATGTTGCAAGTCGCCAAGACCAGCATTTTTTTTTTCTACGAGCCCGAGCCATTTTAGCCTTAGAAATAAATTTACCCACCCAGAGCAGCTATTGAGCCACGTGAAATTTGACTAAATTATTTCGAAACGCTCAGAACTGATTCGACACTCCTTGCAAAGAAAGTTGTTGGAAGTGAGGTGTTATTTTGGGAACTAACTTGATTTGTGTTGCTCTTTTTGTGATCATCAAGTATTGGCCTTAGCCTCCTTCGCAGACGACTTTGGGCTTACGCGTGACGAGCCCAAAGACCTAGTATTCGCCTGTGTTTATTACCTTCCTGTGCAGTGTTCTGATTTATATTGTCACGTGTTCACTGATGACGTAGTCATATAAGTGGCCATTTTGGAATCTACCGACAACATAGGACAATTCTTTCTTCCTTTTCAGTGTGCATTTTTATCCAGGCCTTGTGATTTCAGTCCTTCTTTCCCCACCACATATTCAGAAATTAAGCTGTGCTTCCTTTCGTTAGAGGAAATAATACATTCAGCCTTGGAAATTTCCTTATCGGAACTCGCCGGGAGAAGTTGCATGTTATAGCTCGCTTGCTTGTTAATTGTGATTCTGTTCATTGGGTTTTGAACGGTTCGAGTAACAATTGACAGTTTCAAAAGAGGCCATTTTAGCAACATATCTTGGTTACACGGTCGATTTAAGCGCCTGAATATAAAACTCCGTCGGAGATAAGAATGGCATGGCGCTGCGAGAAAAACAAAATGGCGTTTGTTGATGGCGATGGAACTTCCGAGTTCACGAAATGATCTTCCGTGGCGATTATTGTACTCGCCTATTTCTTGAAGGATTCAGGAGTCCTCTTCAATGTCTTCTACACTAGAGGAAGTGGATGGAAATGATAACCTCACCAGTGATCTCGAGGAAAAGGACTCGGAGACCAAATGCACAAAGCAAGAAGTTCTTGTCAATGGAGGTGGTTATGAGGAGCATGAAAGTTTGAGTGGCGACGCAAGCAACGAACAACAATGCACCTTGATAAATGGCACTCTAAATTTATCTTCCCCTTTAAATGGAATTAAGCGTGACAGGGATCAGGAATTCAAGTTTATTTTAGCAGAATATGAGCACACTAAAAGCGAACTCTCGAAATTGCAATCTGATTACAGATTGTCTTTGGAACGTGAAAAGAGTTTGTGCGAAAAATTGCAAGATTATGAGGGCAAAGAGGATTCGAGTGTGAATGAGTTAAGCCAAGTGAACGAGGACTTAAGAACCAATTTAGACGCTGTTTCAGAGGAATTAAAATCTGTGAAGGGAGAGCTGAAGGGGTGAGTGAGAAATCAAGGGGATCTTTGTTCATTGTTGTACAAACTCGACAGTACCATGACGCGGAACTCAATGCATATTATTTTCGCAGTGTGACTGGCGAACAGTTCCACAGTTGTAGTTTTTTTATCCTTCAAGATTCATTTGTTCCTTCACGAAGTGATGTTTGTAGTTTAACCGAGGCCATTTTCTCATGCCTCACATCTTTTTAATATTTTGTTTTGATTTCCACCCTTGCTGGTCTCAAACTCAAACATATTTGCCACCAGTAGTTACTCGCATAAGGAGATCCATTTCAGGTCATTTTTTTCCCACAACCAAAGAGGATGTTCAAAACCTTAAAATAATGTGCAGCCTTTTGATTTTCGAATCACTGACTGTGAAATAATTGAGAGGCTGTGTATATATTTGCACTGCACCTGCACACATGGACCATGGGTTTATATTATGATTGTGAAACCTGTTATTTACTTGTTTTACCAGTCTCTTGATCAAAGGATCACAGCTTTCAGTGAAAACTAATGAACCTATCAGAATTCTATCCTCTACTGGACCTCTAAGTTGTTTAAGTACAAAGTCTGATTTTTAATGCTCATTGTCATAAATTTGTGTACTAATGGCATTAATGACATGTTCCAGCTTAGAATTTGACAGTTGCTATTGATGGGATGGTAAAATGGCTTAGAATGCAAATGTTATATTTTGTTCTCCCTTGAGTTTTGTTTAATATACGTTTTCTGTTTTGTTTATGTCTCCCAGATACCATCACTTGAACTAATATCACCGTAACTGACATGATATCAGAACATAGTTTGTGCTTACCATAGCCACAGTTGCCATTTTACCATTCCTGCTGGCTGGTATTTGTTCTATACACTGTAATTAAAGCAACTTTGAAGTTGTAAGACATTTTGAAAGCCAGCATTGTAGGAATTGAATTCTAAAGGAGTGTGTTTTTTTGCAAAATATACAGCTCCACTTTTGTCTCTTATATTTCTCACATTCTCCCATTTATTCATTCAATATTTTTTCCTCCCTTTCTTGCTTTCTTCATTCATTCATTCATTCATTCATTCATTCATTCATTCATTCATTCATTCATTCATTCATTCATTCATTCATTCATTCATTCATTTGTTCATTCAATGGTTTGTTTGTTTGTTTGTCTGTCTGGTCATTTATGGACCTACATTTCTTACATGGTAACCAATCTATATGCCAAAGGATAGCAGATTTTAGGGAAATAGAGATTTTAAGGCAAAATCGTTGCTTGTGCCCTTTTTGCACCAAGCCCTTCAGTTTGGTATTTTAATGCAAGATTGATCTCAAATTTTTGATTCATTGATGCTTAGGGTAAAGGAGTCTAACAGGGAATTGGAAAAAGAACAAGACAGCCTTAATGCAGAGATATCAAAATTACAACTAAATGGAAATGAGGAAAATGAAACACTTAAAAAGAGCAATCAGGAGTTGGAAGATAAGCTTCAGAAAAGAACAGAAGAGCTTGATGAATCAAAAGAGAAACTCCAAGCTCATGACCAGGCGGCAAAAAGAGCTATTGCAGCTTTACAGAAAGAGATGGTGCTCAGAGTTGATCAGGTCAGCAAGTATGTAACCATTAGGGTTCCCTGTTCTGCTTTTGCTGCAGATGATTTGAATCATGCAGTATTATTGTCTATGCAAACACTTTAAATTTTTTCATCTGGATCCTGTATAAAACAAACTTTGCATATTTCTAACCTTTTTTGTAGAAATGCAGTTTGAAGGTTCCTTCCTTCGCACTGCCTAAAATTTCATTTAGTCCACCAGATTTCTGAGACTTGTGTAACAGGTCACTCTCAATGATCTTGTTGAATTTGGAGCTGTGTGTTCCAGTAATATTGTGACAGTTTTTCTCAAGTCACAACTCTTATCTTCAATCTTTGATCTTCAGTTGTTTGCCCTTAGGATTAAATTTTGTGCACTGACCTAAAGATTATACACGTATAATGAGAAAATGTTGTTCAAATAGTGAGAGTCTAGTCTAGATACTTTAAACTGTTGAAGTTATCAAAGTAGTCATTTGTGCATTTCTGTGTTAGTATAAATATTATTTGAAATCAAAATGTGTAGGTTTGTAAATCGGTGCTTTATGATGACATTTAAAGGTGACAAAGATGTATGAAGATATGCTCAAGGAAAAGGAAAATCTTGGAATTAAACTAGCTCAGGGAGAGGAAGAAAAGAAGAAACTGACAAGAGAAAATGAGCTGTTGGTCAAGAAAGTCTCTGAAAATGGAAGGGTTCGTATGACTAAATTTTGTAAGAATGTCTGTTGGGTATCCTGTGGAAATCCCATCCTTTAAGTGCTCTTTGTATGCTAAGACTTGCATCAGGGAGACCAAGTTTTAATATTATTGTTGTCTAAGCAATAGGATTTTTCACCATGGCATTTTATCATAAGAATAAACAATGGTCAAACTTTGACCAAATGCCATGTTTGGATCCTAGCAGCAACATTTATTCAGTACCTGAGGGCCTATTATTCACAATGTACTTACCATGCAGTCCAATTTCAATCCACTCCATCCACTCCAGACTGCCCATTCGTGCAAGGTGTGTACCTGCCTCAGAGGCAGGCGTCATTTTCTCGCTGATACTGTGCAACAGGTTTGCTAGATTTTGGTACAAACATTTGGTGTAATCATGCAAATTTTCTCTCTCTCTAAACTGTACTGGTCCAGTATAAATCAGGTGAAGTTGTTTGATGATAATGGTCTGAAAATACATGTAGGCTTTAGTTCAATGTGTGCTTCCAAGTCCCTGTTTGTTCAACTTCATGTCACAGTTACCATTACTATCTAATTCAATTTTAACTTTAGCTCTAAGCTTGCTTGTGATATGATATTGGTTTTTTAAATTGTTTATTTTTCTTAATTAGATGTTTACTGGTTACAAAAATATAGAAAAGTAAAAATGAACTAACAAGACTTTAAAATATGAGAAATAATCAGACCACCTTCAGGATCATTGGTGCATTCCTAAGGCAGATGTTAACAGTTAAATGACAGATTAATAAATTTCTCTTCCATTTATTCCTCAGGAAATTGAAAAGTTTCGGCAAAAGTTGAAAACTGTGCAAGCTGATCACAGCAAGCTTCAGACAGCTTATGAAGAAAAGGTATGCTCATTTACAATGGCAAAAGTTTGTCTGTTTACTTGGTGTGTTATTCAGCTGGACTTTTATCAAGTTTTGGAGTAGTAACTAACGACTAACTTTTCAGCTCACTAGCCCAGTGGCTAGCAAGAGGTTTGATTCACTAGCCAAAACAAATTTTTCACTAACCAGACTTATTTGCCAGACATTAATCCTGTGAAGCACTTTCAGTTAGGTAAGTACTTTCTTTTCCAACCTCAATATCTATGTGCAACTTATCAGCTTTTTAGAAATAAGTAGGTTATAATGAAAAGTAGGTTATAATAAAAGTTTTATGGTAAAAGTAAGTCTTAGGGAAGTAGTTTGTTTGTCGTTCACTGCGTTTGTATAAAAAAAAAAAGAAAGAAAAAGTCAATCGTATGTTCACTTACACAACTCCATTTTCTTTTGTGATACATTTGAAATAATTTTTATTTGGTTTCCCTCTTGTCCTCCAGTTGCTTTGAACTTTTCACTAGCCAAAATGGCTAGTGAAGTGCAAAATTCACTAGCCAAAATGGAATTTTTACTAGTCTGTGGCTAGTTGGCTACCATTAGTCTCGAGCCCTGGTATGTGGTCATCTTCATTATCATATCTGATCCTGATCACCAGTTGGTGGCTGCAAATGATAAGCCCTGGGTTTAGACTATTTTACCTGAATCTTTTACAAGTTTGGTTAGTTTTGACCATCCATCCTGAATTATGCATCACTGCTTCAAGTTGTTTTTTTTGTCTTTTCCATTCCATCTATTTCACTTAATTATACTGACCATCCATTCAGAAATTATGCTTCACCTGTTAAATCTCTTTGTGTCCTTGCCAAGTTGGTAAATACAGTACTATGAACTTTAATTACCATTGCCAAATTTAATGCGAGATGGGCAGTTAAAGTGCAAGTACTGTAAGAGTCATAATGGAATCTTTGGCCAGCCAAGAGCTGGAATTTAATTTATCCTTGTTCTGCCACAATGCTTGAATAAATTATGATTGGCTAGTTATCATTGGAGTCAATAGGAAGGTCCTAAGCTACTGACATGAAAATGGTAATCAAATTGTTGCAAAATTATGAAGCTTGTGCCAACTACATGTAGGAGTCATAAAACATTGTCAATCCCATAGGTCTTTGTGTATTCCATGCTTGCAGCCATAGGTGAGCTTGCAGGGATAAAAGTACAAAAATGACTATGACCTACAAGATTTTACATACAGACTACATCAATTTGTCTAGATTCTGAGCAATTTGTATTAATGTTATAGGCTCTCTTTAAATTTTATGGAATTTCCTTTGCAGGGAAAGGAACTTGTTGCAGCTACAAGAGAATCAGACAGGCTTGCTGAGGAGGTGAACTCTCAAGCTGTGAAAGTGAAGTGGGCACAAAACAAACTCAAAACTGAATTAGAAGCACATAAGGTATGCACTGTGCTGCAACACACTTGGAAGCCTGTTTGCAGTGTTTACAGACCAAAATAGTTGTCCCTCTATAGTAAATGCTCTAAAGAGGTTCAAAAGATTTACACTGATGATGCCTAACCTTGCACTCAAAATGTCACTTTTTAAATCAGTTGATAAATCCAAATTTTCATTTTCACCCTCCCACTAACATAGCAAGTCAACTAACTCCTTTCAGTTTTTGTATGGCATTTTATTGGTAGTAAACCATAGTTATGAATTCAAAATTATTGTTCACCAGGAAACCAAGAACAAGCTGTCACAAGTGACTCAGAAATTGAATGAAGCCAGAGAAGAAGGCCTACAAATCAGGGCTGACTGTCAAGCCATGATTAAGCAATATCAGGTGAGATCTCAATTGTTTTGTCCAACAGAGTCAGATTAAATGAAAGTGAAAGTGCCATTTTAGTGCACATGTTTATGAATCAAAACAGATCTATTCAGTATTTTGTAATGTACAGCATGTGAAGGTATTACTGAGTGGTGTCACACTCACATACATGTAGCTCTAACAAATGTAACACAAGAAAGTTTTTGCCTTCTGTTAGTGACTTGTGTCTCTTTAATGTATTTATGCAGGGTTGTCACTAAATTTTGAAGTAGGCTGGGATATGAAAAATAAATTAAAGTAGTCAGGGATTCTGGCTGTTGCAGTATAGTGAACATGCTGTTTTTACCGTTAAGACTCGCAGATAAGCCACACTCACAGATAAGCCGCACCCAGACTTTAGCAACTCAAATTTTGGAAAAGAAGTTTTTCTAGTAAAAGTCAAAAGAAATTCAGAGTCAAGTCTTAAGAAGTCTTCTGTCTTCTTCTAACTTAAACTCACCAACATTAAAATGGAAAATACTTCGAAGTTCTACCCATGATTTTAGCTCTTTAGTAGAATAAACATCATGTCCACAGCAATGACATATGATTGATGTTACTCTTTTACTTGTTGAGAGGTATTTCTTCGTTGAATAGAGAGTTTTTCATAGAATTTTACGTTTTCATCATTCTGAGTGTTCGTAGCTTAGTAGCCACACAATAGTTCGGACAATGGAAGACTGGACACCGGCAAAGAAACAGTGGGTCATTTGCCATGCAAATACTTGAGAATAGCGTGTTATTTTCTTGCTCATGGAGGATTGATTGCCTTTGAAGTTACAAATCATCATCTATGCTGTAAACAATTTTGTAGGGGAATGGAAATTCTATGCTGTGTCACATTCTTCTGTTCGAGAAAAGTGACCATAAAGCGTTAATCTGTTAACAAAGGTTTAGCAGTGTTCAACAGGGACAGAAATGTGAGCTTGAAATAAGCTAATACTTGCATTACCAACATCTCTTTTAGGAGCTACGAAACTTGCAAAAGCAGTGATCAATACTCTGTTTTAGTTTTGTCTTGTATGCAGTGTATATTAATGTACTTTTCCATAAAAATGTCAATTCACAGAAATTTATGGCACCTTTTCAAAATGGTCTCGCAGATAAGCCACACCCCCGATTTTCGAATGACAAGTTTTGGGAAAAAGGTGTGACTTATCTGCGAGTCTTTATGGTAACTCATGAATTGCACATGCGCAACACGAGTTATCATGGGTAATGGGAAAATGTGGTCACTCGATTGCTCATTGGGCTGTAGACATTATGCAAATGAGGTACGCTCGCTTCTTACTTTTAAAAATTAGAAGATATAAGTTTAAGAAGACTCGGCCACTGAAAATGAGAACATCAAGAATCATATTAAAAATCGATGAGCAGCACTAGTTCTCACTTCATGCAGACTTTGTATTGATTTTACAGAAATGGAAGTTGTTGAAGTCTGCTTAAGGTATGGGAAATGCGCATTTAGCAAGCGAAACGATAAAAACACAAAGCATTTATTTATTGTATTAAAAACAATGAAAAAAGAAAGGAAAAAATGGTAAATTAGCTTTCACCCGGGGTCGATTGCGGGCCTGCAGAACAGCAAACTCATCCACTTCTCACTATGCTAAGACAGCAGCATGTGGAATTATGGATAGAAAGCAATAATTTAAAATACAATTAATTGAACCGCTGATAACACAGC
>JAEMWC010000001.1:1190000-1227500 GCA_016490735.1 Pachyseris speciosa | reverse complement strand
AGTAGAGAATTATGTTCTGTAAACATTTTAGTGAAAAAAAATATTTTTGGAACTTTCCAGTTTACAGTAGATTAGCATGATATACCAAATAATTAGTTTAAAAAAAAGATAAATACTGTTATGTATTTGTCATAGGAGAAAGAGATGAAGGAGAAGACACTTGAGCTGGAAAATGAAATTCAGTCCTTAAATAGTCGTCTGCAAGAGAAGTCAAAAACTAGTAAGGGCAGACATGTGACTCATAACTTGTCATTTTGTTGATATCCAAGTCACGCACAGCTATAAGAAAGCTGCAAAGTAAACTGTTTTATCTTTGTTTTTTTTTTTCTTTTCTTTTTTTAACCGCATAGTGTCTGAAGTGACTGCTTCCCTGGAGGAATCACAGGATGAGCTTCATGTTCTAAAGAGAAAAAACACAGCTCACATAAAGGTGACTTGACATTTGATAGACTTGGCAAAAATTATAATACAGTGGAACCCAATAATTATTAATATGGACACCAAAAAGACACACCAAATTGTCTGCATTATCCAGGTGTCCATATTAAACAGATTAATTTCAGAGAAAATATATGGTCTTTTTAGTTGTCAGGACAAAGAAAACTGTCTGTTATAAGCGGGTGTCGGTAGAGTGGGGTTCCACTGTATTGACATGGTGTGTTTGATGTATAGAACTAATCCTAAATTCCATTTTTTAAATTAACAATTAGGATTTCTTTGCATTGAACAAACCATGATAAAGTGAAGGTTCTAAAACAGCTTCAAAACTACTAGAACTGGATTTTCGCACCCCAACTAAATTATCTTAATTAATTCTTTTTTTTTAGGACTTGACAAGGCAGCTGCAGCAAGCTAGAAAGTAAGTATGAGGCAGATACAATTATATTTTTTGTACAAGGTCTCTAAAAGTGACTTATTCAACTAATTCATTGTTATTATTCAATAAACAAAAAGTGCACATTTTGTACGTTTTACTGTCAAGTTAATTAACACCAGTGAAAGAACAATCCTTACTTGATTTTGTTGTTTTCAGACAAGTGGAAAAACTAGAATCAAATGGTTTGGGATCCAAGGAGAATCTGAGTGAAGAGTCAAAATCATCTTCCACTAATTCACTGGATAAAATTAGCAGCAGTGCTTGTACATCTCCTACATCAGTCACATCACCTGGCTCAGGCACATCAGCTACAGATGGTGGGGTGGGTGTTTACTCAGTGTATTATCTGCGTTAACATTAGAAAACTTTTTGGTGCGCTTGGATATTAGTATAGTAAACAACAGCACAAGACTTGGCATGTTTGTACTCTACTTAGCTTTTATTGGTTGTTAAGTGTTAAGCTCAGTTGGCAAGGGCTCCGGACTGCTGAGCAGAAGGTCATAGGCTCAAATCCAAGACTATGCCACACACTAGGGTCTTGAAAACAACTGTTAAGACTAGTTGTAATCGTAGATTAGAGAGTGCGTTCGAGTATTGGTAGGTTTGGTATGTTAACCCTAAACCACCATATGTAGGGCCATGTGGTCCATGATGATCTTTCAACACTAGAAGCACATTTACAGCATCTTGGAAAGCCTCCAAAATAGCAACTCTGACTAACACAATATTAAAACATAATTTCTGAAAATAGTTGTAGCAGCAACGAACAAATTATTGTAGAAATCGGCAATTGTTTGAGCTTTATCCAGACAGTAAGCCCCAGAAATTCCTTCAGCTCCTCAGGACTTGTTCCGACCAAACATGGTATGTTCCTTCGCATGGCATATTTGTTTGTTTCAGTGACGAAATCAAAATGACTGATCCGTGGTGTAAAAAGGTGTACAAAATATTTCTCAGACATTTGTTTATCCTCATATATCAAATTTCAGTCGAGGTTGTTTATTGAGAGGTAAGGTGGCAGATCATCCACTTCAATCGCCAATCCTTGCCACAAAGAACCTTCCCTGCTAGCAGAGGTTTCTGGCAGAATCCCAATTTCATTGTGTTCAACAACTCGATCAAATAGGTCTTGTTTTCGAAAGATTTCGTCGATTCAATTCCGCTTTTACTTGATGAATTGTCCACTCATTGTAGTTGTATCGCCGCCATTTTTACTTTCGCCATTTCCAGGCTGTAGCAACTCATTTAAGACATTTAGACATCAGTTTCGTCTTCCTCGCCGACGGCCACCATTTTGAAAGCTATTGAGTTGGCTTGCGATGATGCCATTCGTGTTCGCCCCCGCAGATTGCTTGCAGATTGTAGGGGCAGCTCTTTTCAACACGCACCAGTTGTCCAAAAATCTCAATTCAGTCTGGATTAGGACTGCGTTCTGCAAACGCAATAATACAGGCAGTGTGATCAGCATCTGACTCAGTTAGAACAGGTGATTGTGCTGTTGGACAGTGACATTAAGCAATTGGCCTCGTCTCCTTCAACCTACCCATAAAAGTCGAATGTTTGGATTGAGGATGGTCAAAGAGCTAACAACCTGTGGAGGTGTTATGGTTCAGTTACAGAAACCAACAGTCACAATAGTTTTTGGTGGAGCAGACAAGGTCCAGAGAATTGCTGATTTGTTTTTGATAGCATTTAAGTAATCTTTTACACTGACTTCAAATTGCTCTGCCGTATTTTGTAAATGAGTGATTTGTTTTTGTTTTTTCAGTGGGTTGTTGTTAACAGTTCCCAAGCATCAAATAATCGGGTGAGCTGAGTACTTGTCTTTAAAGTTATTCTTACTTTTTGAAAACAACAGTGTATTGAAGAAAAGGTTTAGTTTATTATTAAGATGACATCACTGGTATCGTTATATTTATCCTTCGTAAAAATGTAATCGGTTTTCTTCACAGTCCTCATTTGAACACCCCAGTGGAGATCATGTGCAGATTTTACCTCAGAGCCAAAAGGAAAACAGAATAAGCACAGAGCTTGAGCCCAACAAGGCTGTACTTATTGAACGCATCTGCAGATTGCAAAAAATCCATGCAAAAAGAACGAAAAGCTGGAATTCATGGAGGAACATGTAGCAGCTCTGGTAGATGAAATACAAAAGAAAAGCAGGTAAGTGCCCTTAAAGATTCTATAGAACTTGTTGTAGTCAGGCTCCATTGTGATCAGTTATCTGAGCCCACAAGTTTAGTCACAAGGGTTGTTAAGGAACGTGATTGATCTTGATCTTTTGCTTCTCTTGCATGCTTGTACAGCATTCAGATTGGAGTGCGATATTTAAATTAATGTTTTGCATTGGATAAGGTAGGCCCATATACTGTGTCACGTTTACTTTCCATAATGCTGTGGTCAGAATAATTGGTGAGAAATACGAAACCTAACTGGAACGCATGGCTGGTTAATGAAGAGTGCAGCAGCTGTTGAGTCTCACGTAGTCTATTTACTTGAAAAATTGTTCAAAGGGGCCAAAATCGTGAGCAATGTAAGAATCCACTAGTTTGTGTTCAACATTCATGCATGTCGAAAGCTTACCTGCTGATCAAGGTGGAGGCGTGGGAGGGAGTGGCTCCACAGTCTACCCATGATTCTTCATCATCAAGTAGTTTGGTACTATAGTTTGCCACAAGTTATTATGGGTAGACTGCACCCTCCCCCCCCCCCCCCCCCCTCTTTGCTTATCTAGCATCACATTTGTTTTGCTTCTGTTTAATGAATATCATTTTGTTCTGCTTATCTGCAGAATTATCCATTTTTATGTGCTTCGGGAGCAAGCTGGAACTCTGGCTCCACCCAAATCCGACATGCATAAAGTAAGTCAACGTAACAGCACTGAAACAGTTCTCACTCCATAATAAGTTCTCTTGAATAATACACTGGAAGTAAAGATCATGAAAGAGTAATTTAATAGTGCAGGTTCTTGAGTAAATTATTAAAACCCTAGTCCTTACAGATCACTAAGTGAAAAGTAAAAGAAAGTTCTTAGGAATTAACGTTTATGAATGATGATGGTATTGTTCACATTATTAACTTTTCTACTTTAATACTGCACTATACTGGTCACTTTTGATGTGTGGTAAAGGATGTGAATGGAATAAATAAATTATGTAAGCGATGAATCTGAAATGAAACGCACCATGACATATTAAAACCTGATAAGTCTTTACATAATTTCTTATGGTAGCCTTTGTGGGCCTTTCCTCTCCAAGAGAGTACTAAATTTTTTCTTGCTCTTTTATGTGTTAATCAACCAACAGTTAGCACACAGTAATCAAATGAATTGACGCATTTGTAAAAGCACAGTAGACTAGTGATTCACTAAACACTTGTTCTTTGCCCATGTCTCTTCCTTAAAAGGCTCAGCAGCGTGGATCCTGTATGCGCCCCTCTTCCCCATTCCTCACGCGGAATAACTCACAGGTGCCTTTGTCCCTCGCTGCAATATCAGTCAGAAAAGTCAGAATAAATTTTCGTGTAAATAAAATACAAGTTGATGTACTGCGATTTTCTTTTTAATTTGCCTTCTCAGTCAGGGTTTTTGTTTGCACACTTGACTGATTTTTTTATTATTATTATTATTATTATTATTATTATTATTATTATTATTATTATTTCTAAGCGTTTAATTGTTAAAACGTGAAGTTCTTAACTTAAAATAGAGATGTCAGCTAACTAATCATAAATGCTTTTTTAACTAATCAGTGGCAAATGCCTGATTCTAAATGTTGCTCAATGCAAAGCATTAAAATCAGTTCTTAAAAATTACAACTAAAGAGTTTATTGACTCCAAATACACTGACGGAATGATGATTGCCTCTTTTGAATAGTGGGCCATAAGTGAAACCTACCCGCAAATTTTACATTTTCGGTGCAGAATAAACTAGATAAACCGACTGACCTGTTCTTTTGTTGACTTTGTTGCTACAACCCTGTTCAAGCTTTAGTCTCTAATAGCCGTTGTCGTTTTCTAGGCCCAGGTGGCCCGTCATGGTGGAATCATGGCATCTGTTTACTCGTCCAAGGCCGTGGATCCCGACATGACTCTTGATTTGTCTCTTGAGATCAACAGAAAGTTACAGGCTGTACTGGAGGATACGATTCTTAAGAACATTACTTTAAAGGTACCAACAGTGACTGTGTACTCTTTTTATAACAATTTTTTGTTCCTCAACAGGTGATTAGCTCGTGGACTTTGACTGTCCAGTAATAAGTATATTCAGTTTAATAGCATTTTTCAGGCTTATTGCACAGTAACTCAGAACTGTTTTAATCTTACATTGTTGGTAGTTGCTCGTTTCAGTTATGCCGTGAGACCGGTTTGTGACTGAGTGGTGGCAGTTGTTTGCATTTGCTTTGGATTTGTTACTCGGACTTCCGCCGGTAGAAGTCCGAGGTTTAAAATGTCGACTGTTCTTCGTCGTTTTCTTCGTGTTTCTTCCACAAAGCTCACTTCCGGGGTTTCTGCGCAAGCGCTAACTAAAAATAGAACTCTGGGAACGAGATTGCAAAATAACAAGAATGCCGTCACGGAAGATATCACGCACACTAAAACGTCGATTCACTTTGTGTTTTTGAGGTTTGAACAACTAATGTGTTAAGAGAAGTGTGTATTACGAATGTTTGCAAGTTCAACAACGAGACGAAAGGTTTTAACATAGCCAAACTAAACTGCAGATTTTCCGGGCCGCCTCATACTAAACTCTGTAATTTTGAGTGGTTGAATGAGCTTTCTGATGTGGTTTAAGTTTATTGTGCCAATAGCATTCCGTGATATTAAAAGTTAGATTTGAGAGCTTGCCATTTAGTAAGGAACCACCGACTGAGAAGCCGCACAGGCTCTGAACAGCAGGTAAATTCAATCATTTCTTGTGCACCGGAAGTAAGACCTTCCTGACTGAGAAAAACCGCTTCAAATTACGTGACGAGCGCGTCTTGGAATTTGATTTTGATGTCCCCTTGAGACATCGATGTGTTAATCTAATTTATTCCAGAAAACATGTTGCAAGCTTGACGTGAAAAGCTTTTTACAAGCAAGAAACTGAACGAAGCGCGGAAAACGGCCGACTGTGATAATTTTTTTTCGCAACGTGAGGAAAAGATATGCACTGGTTTTGTAGGGTAAGCTCTGTAAACAACAAAATGTCTGCTTTTTGAGTCTCAATTTTCCTTTTCCGCGGCAGTTCATCTAAACTAGGATCAATGTTCGCTGATATGCCGTCAACAGTCACCAACTCTTGAAACACATTACTTGCATTGTATAACCAGAAGTCAGTGTGGGAGCGGACGCATTCTCAAGATTCAGAAATACTTTTCTGAATCAAAGGTCTTATATTAAGAACACAAGGTTATTTAATTGGAAATCAAGATTTTTGCTTAATTTTCAACAAGCTCTTAATTTGAGAAATTAACTAAAATTAAGAAAATTTTCTGAAATTAAGAACTTAAAAATGAGAAACAAAAACGTTTTGTCCTAAAATTAAGAAATTGGGTTTTAGCGTGTGAATAACTTAAGTACGGAATATCCCTGAGCAGGAGCTCCTGCCCTGAGACTTTGACAGGTCGTTTATTTACTATTTTTCTACAATATCTCAATTACTTGACATTTGTGCATTTATCTGTACATGATCAAAATATGGATGCTATATTTAAAATATAATATTGAAAGAAATTCCGATTGACTCTTGGAAGGCCAAGTGAAGGCCATTATGGCCTCTTGTTCTACTTTGTTGTGATTGTTTGTTTTTCCATCCGCGTGGTGGTAGAATGTATGCGGCTGTGTTTGCTGCATGTATTTTCATAAAGTGCTGATTGGTTTATAGTGTACTTTACGTTTATTACTCGGAATTCCTGTGGAAAGCCCTATTCTAAAATTGTCATCCGTTCTTCTTCTTCGTCGTCGTGTTTAATAATAATAATAATAATAATAATAATGTTTCACCCACAAAGCTCACTTCTGGCGTTTCTGCGCCAGCGCTAACAAAAAATAACACAACAAGAATGCCGCCATATATATTGGATTAGTATATACTAAAACAGTGGATAGCGTTCAAGGCGCGCTCTGATTGGCTAGTCAAACTCCGAATATCCTTTGCTATTTACCTCCGACCAACTCGCGAGTTTCGTGCTCCCTCGTGTGAATTTCGAAAAAATGGCGTCCCGGTTTGCATCCGGCGTGACAAACGAAGAAATCATCCAAATTAACGACGAAACAGTCCCTGAAAACACAAAGAAAGCGACTAAATTTGGTTTGGCCGTGTTTAAAGGTAATGGTTTATGTTTTTAACACGGAGTTTATCGATAAAAACCAGTGAGAAAGGTTTTGTTTACAAATGCAAATTAATCTTGCGTAACCTCACTTGTTCACTTGAAAACCAAGGTTGAATGATATTTTTTACAGAATGGTTTCAAATACAGAGAGAGTTTGCAACTCCATTTGAAGAAATGTCGCCACCGAACTAAACAAGTGTCTTCAGAAATTTTATCTGTCAGCGAGAAAACGGGCGGCTTGTTGTTTCAGTCCTTTGCGCGCGGGAAAATATTGCAATCGTTGCTGGAATATATGAATTAAAATCAATTTTTTGTGGTGTATTTTATCTCACTGTTTTAGTATATTATATACTAAAACAACTATTCACCTCAATGTCGGTGGCTAGGGGTGGATATTTACCTCGCCGCTTCGCGGCTCGGTAAATATCCACCACTAGCCACCTCCACTTTGGTGAATAGTTGTTAATTATCACAAATCACGTACACGAAAACGTCGATCCACCTTGTGTCAGTTTTGAGGTTTGAACAACTAATATGTTAAGAGAAGTTTCTATACGAGGTATCTGGTCACATCGCCCCACGGTGAGATCGCTCCACGTTAGATCGCTTCTAGTTTAGTTTCGCATAATAAAACGTTTTTGTTTGGTAAACCGGTCATTTTTAGCTTCAGGAACGATTTCGAACGGACTTCCTACGTTTAGCAGAACCCAAAATATTGATTTTTGACTTTTTGAGCGGCAAATTTGCATGATCTAGTGATAATAACGAGAACGTACAGATAAGATAAGTGTTGTACTAACTGCCTATTTTTACGTGTTATACCTGTGTTAGACCACGTTATAAATTCGGTTCGTTTTCTCTACAAATCGAATTATTTTTGAGTGGCGCCATCGCGTCTAGCCACAATTTAAACACAAGTTTGCATTGAGAAATATTCTTCGTTTTAACTAAAAGCACCACTCTGACTCTTGCCATTACTTCAGTAAATTTTTATTTTGGATATCCAAAAACATGGCTTCAATGGTTATTTAAGAATTTGCGTTTCACACCGGCAGTAAAAAGCGTAAATTGCATAATTATGTCAGAAACCTGTGGTTTCCCCGCAACAGTCCTGTATGTTTACTACAAATTCTACCGTATTTTGATTTTGCAGTGCGTAATAGTTCGGCTGTAGCGGCCACACGCACGCTTTGTACGTAGATATTACGAGAATGCCGTTTCATTGCAAAATATGGGAATTTCAAGCTTCTTTTCGGTTGTAGAATAAAGCAGTGAATCAACTATTCAGGTCAAATTTGCAAACGAGTGCGTATCAAATTCCGCTTGCGTGCGTTCCAGCTTCTTCGAAATAAATCACAACCAATCAAGTGTATCTTGCTTTTTATCCCTTTAAAAGGCATGTAAATCGTTACCATGACTGTGCGAATCTAGTTCCTGTGAGAAATTTACAGTGCATTCAAATATGTTGCGAGCCGGTCAAAAGACGCGACTGTGTATTCCTGGGGGATACCTAAAACCCAACAATTCATCGTGTTGATCGAAAACAATAATTCGTGTATCATACTACAATCGAAGGCTATGAAAGCAAAGAGCTGCTAGAGCAGTTAATATGATCATCTCAGTTCGTGACATGACCGCTCAGGCTAAGGGTCAGATTTCAACGGATAGCTCAAGCTATCCGATCGGCAGAAACTAGTCTTTCCATCAAATAGTGCATACCACGTTAACGCCAACAGGCGTCTTAATTCTTTTGTGGGGCGATCTCATCATGGGGTGATGTGAGCGAAATGCATATACGAATGTTTGCAAGTTTAACAGCGAAACGAAAGGTTTTAACATGGCCAAACTAAACTGCAGTTGTTTTCAATGGTTTGCGAAATTGAAGTAGTAGCAAATTGCAATTTCCGATTACCTCTTGGAAGGCCGAGTGAAGGCAAGTTTAACAGCGAAACGAAAGGTTTTAACATGGCCAAACTAAACTGCAGTTGTTTTCAATGGTTTGCGAAATTGAAGTAGTAGCAAATTGCAATTTCCGATTACCTCTTGGAAGGCCGAGTGAAGGCCTATATGGCCTCTAGTTGGTGTTAGTCTCAAGACACTCGTTGAAAGCACGTGGTTTAATAACAAAATTCTTTCTTCGCAGGAAAATCTGGATACCCTGGGAGACGAGATTACAAGACTGAATGATGAACTACAGCCACTAAAAAGAAACAGAAGGTCATGAGATGCTGATTGCTACAGGAGGCTAGACAAACAACAACAAATACCGCATCCACAGTGGACGAGATTGGGATCTATATTGTTTAGTCTATTCATTTAGTTTTTCCAACTATGCAGTAACTTATCTCAGCCAATAAACCGGAAAGGGTTTCTCCACAAATGCACAAATACTTATCGAAGTTTGGTGTAGAAATGTTGACGATGATCATTGTAGGTGTTAAAGCTACGCCAGCTTCGCCAGCTACGTAAGTGTTACGTTGACGTTTTAATGGATTGATGAAGATACAAGAGAGTTTAAGCATGACGTTTACGGCAGACGGCAAACGGCAAAGAGTACCTCTGATTTTTATTCTCTTCTTGTAATCCTTAAATAAATCACACAAAAATGGACAAATGTCTCCTAGTATTCACCGCAAATAAAAACATTTTCACTCTACTGTACAGACAGCTGAGGACAGACGGCAAAAGTTTGCCGTTTGACGTAACGTCATGCTTAATAGAGAGATTAAGTTCGAGGTTTGGCCATCTTACCGCAAACGGCAAACGGCGGTTTGCGGTTAGCGGTTTCACGTTAGCTGTCTACCCGTATTCGGGACTTAAGATTCGCGGGTAACAAATAGCCGGTCGCCATGTTTGTTTTCATTCATTCGTTCACTTCTATTTTAGCTGAGAAATCGTCTTAAAAATTGCGTTTCTATGAAAAAAAAAATCGATAATTAATAGGCGAAAGAGTTCTTAAAAGTAGTATTTCCTCTCAAACGTGGGATTGTGATGTTTTAGGGTGCAAAAATCCTTGCGGTAAATCACTTACCTCTAGAGCGTGGTCTAGCCGTACAAACGTGAACCTCAGACCGCAAACCTGACGGCAAGACACTGGTCACGTGACTTCTTGACGTTCGCGGTTCGCGGGAAATGCTGAAAACCTCAATCTTAATCTCTCTAATCTCTCTACAGTGTAACTTGGAGCGTCAGAAAAAGTGGAAAAATGATGATTGCGAAAGTGAGATGGCAGCAGATTAACTGTTCACTTGTACTGAGTATAAGGGATTTGTAAAGTAACGTAGGACAATTTTCCAATTCGCGTCCAGTGTGAAGGTATAAATGCCCGTCAAAAGCTCGTGGCAGACAAGCTACTCGACGTCTTGAACCAGTGAGAAATACAGCCCCCCCCCCCCTCCACCGTCATTCTTTTTTTATCCAACTACAAGGGAAACGTAAGCCAATGGTGGCTAGCCTGTGGTATGGCGTGTTTTCGAACAGTTACTACAAAATACCATTCGATTGCTACATGCAGTCCAGAATACAGCACACATCCTCTCCTCTCCACTATGGAGTCGTTTTAAACGAGTTTTCTGCAAAAGGAAGAAAAACCTGCAGTTAATTCCGGCAGCTTTGATTTTTCTTCGCGCTAACCGACAAGCTCCATTTATGTTCTTTAGTGCTGGATTGTAACATGCTAACAAATTAGGTATTTTATATTTTAAATAATTCACACTACCTGAAAGGTCGCTTTGCATGACATTATCAGGTTTTCAGAGAAAATGGGGATATTATTTAAAATGAAATGTATCAAAGTAAATTGTTATTAAGGAAATTACTAAATGATGGCATTGTTTAATTTATAAGTTTACACATGTACAGAATGTAAATAAATAGGTTTGTGAATGGCCTTAACTCTTTGTCTCGCGGCTTACCAAATATCGTTCCTGTCGGAACGATGGCTTTGAAAACCTGCAACTTTTCCAAATCCCTGACTATGGTTGGAATAAACCACTGTCGTTGCCAAAAGGTCACTTTTGTAGACTTAATCACCCTCGAAACTGACCGAAAGTCTCAATTTCATTTAATATGACTGTTTATTCTCTTGCAAAACCAAAATCGCCCTCAAAATTCACGCAACTTTGTCTCGAAGTTTTTAAAAGAAAAATTCTTATTGAGGTTAAAAGTTTACATTGGCAGCAAACTTCGACTCCACTTCTTGCAATCTGCTCCACATTTTCGTGCTCACTTCTTTAGCGCGACGCGGATAACCCTTTTGATTTCACTTGCACTCACTGGTCTGTAATTTTCGCCTTTGTGACCCAAAGGAATTCTGGGAAGTTCTTGGATAACGGACGCATAGGAGTCCGCCAAATTCCATTTCAGATATTTTTTAGAACTGTGTCGAGCCACCCGGTCCTGCTGGCAAAATATTGCACCGATTGCATTTTTTACAGTCAAAACTCGCCAAAATTGCCATGCCAGGTCCCTGAACTCACTCACAAAACGGCTACAGACACAACCACTCCGTGAATTGTCATCACTCGCTCGAATACTTTGAGCGGCCCACGTCGTGTGAAATTTCTTCTCACCTCTGTTTTCTTTCAAAGGATTGCCTGTACCCATCAACCCAGCTTTACGATGCCAGGCAGGGGGCTTCTGAGGTAGAAAATGACTCCAAAAACACACTGCAGTGATAATTTAAGGCGGGACTTAAAGGGGCAGTGTCACGCTATTGTACCATCACTTTAAAAAGCTTTAAACTGCCAATGCATCAGTAGAAACCTTAAAATAATGGTCTAGTTTTGTTGCCAAAGACTGTAGTACTGCATTGACACCATGTAAGATGTATTCCATGTAAGATGACGAGGATGGAAATGGATTGAAATTTGAAAAAACTTGCCAGTTTTTTCAAAATTTCAAGCTATGCATTGAAAAATCACCAAAAAAAATATTATGGTTAGCTCTTCCGGCTAAAATGTCATTGGAATTCATCTTGCTGATTCTGTAGGAGCATTTTTTGCACGATAACAGGTAAAAGGCAGTAATTTTGGCAGAATTGAACCAAAAACAGCAAAAATCCCGGTGACAGTGCTCCTTTAACCTAAACACCGTTTTTGCGTCGCTTAACATGGATTACAAATTCGGCGTTTCAAGCAATCCAAAATCTTTATGCTCATTCCACGAAGCTGTATTGTGTATCAGTTTATAGCAACAGAATATAACTCTAAAGCGTGTTAATTTCGAATCGTAATTACTTGCTACTGAGCTAAAACGTGTTTTGGACGAATGTATTCGGTGTAAACAAACGGCTTATAGTTCTTAAACCGATCGCTAAACTTCAGCTTTGATGTATATCTCCAAGCTATTTTATTTAATTGAAATTAGTTGACTACACTCATATTCCACACGATCTTCTAATAATGACTGAGCATTCAAGACTAGACAAAACGCCCAATTCCATTTTAAGAGTTGGACCAAAAATCTGAATTTGACGTCAATGCACTAGTTGCATTGTAAATATGTAAACTTCTTCTTTACTTTACATTCGTGTCGTTTTCCTCCCGCCTCTATTAGGCTTCTCTACTTCTAGGTGGAAGCTAACGAGAAATTGTAAATACACTGTTGCTTGTAAATAAATTAAAAAATGTTGTTGTCTGTTTGTTTGAACAGTGCGTTACAAAACGTCCCGGTTACATCTCCTTGTCGTGAAACAAAAAAACCTGGAAACAAGATTTTTAGATAATTTTAGGGCAGACGCTCTTTTGCCCAAAGAGGCCAGGGAGCCGTTTCTCGAAAGTCCCGTAAAAGCCATTTCAAAAACTAAGATCCATCTATTCTAAAAAGCTAGCCTTTAACTATGATTTCAAGATACGAAAGGGCAAATTTGTTGCAAAATTTCATGCCCGGAAACGTCTTCGTTTTTAAGATCATATGAACGAAATTGTGGCACCCGAAATAGACCCGAAAAGTTTCCGGGGTTTCGAGAAACGCACGCCAGGTGCGTGTTTCTCTAAACTGCCGAAAACTTTTCGGGCCCGAAAAACTATTTTACGTCCACTAGGTTCATATCCTGGCTCCAGAGGCCCGTTGAAAGAAAAATAAATATCCCTGAAAAGCCAAAATAGAACGCGAGAGACGGACGGTTATTTTTTTCTTCTCGGTGCTTCGCGCCTCGTTGACGCGGCTTGGCCGCGCAAATTCCCTCCTTCAAACCAAAAAAATTACCTCTGGCACCCAGGGTACTAGGTTCATGACCAGAAATTTGATTTCTAATATATTTTAATAATCTTTTATGAAAGCTCGCAGTAAAATTGAGAAATACATTGGGCTACTTTGCCAAAAATGCCAGTACCATATCGACTGAAAGCCGTCTCGAAAAATACTTCTTGGGCCCGAAATGTTTCCCGAGTTTTGAGAAACGCACGCCAGAGGCGACCAACCTTGGTGCGGTAATTGAGCCTTCTTGTGTTCAATCCAGCAGACTCCCTCTTCTAAGCTTTTACGTCATGTATCTGTCGTGTAGTTGGTTTAAAATAGCCGCAAGATGGCGCCCAGTTTGCGTTCATTTGTAATGCGTACTTTCTTAAAGGATGCTATTTCCGGTTTAAACGCCCCGAAAGTTACCGTTCCTAACGGTGTTGTGTTGCTACATCAGACCCCCATCGCTGAAAGAGTTCCCATGATTTCCAACTTTGCTCTCAAGTTAGAAACGTACCTAAGAATGACGGATATTCCCTACAAGAATTCCTTCGTTCCCAAGCTTTCTTCAAAAGGCAAAATACCTTGGATCCAATATAATGGAAAGAAAATTGCAGATTCTAACTTCTGCATTAGTTTCTTGAACGAGGAATTTAAGGTGACCCTTGACGATAAGCTAAGCAAGAGTGAGAAAGCTGTTTCTCACGCCCTTAAGACCATGGTAGAGGAGAACACCTATTGGTAAGTTAAGGATACTTCACAAATTAATGTGATCAAGTAAGCTGAAGCCACTCTAAAGGCACTAAGGCCACATGGTAGCGGGCATTATCCCTTAAATCTACCAAAGCAAAGATTGAGCCCAAGCATTAGTAGCCATGGACAGCTGTTTCGGCCTTGTTAGGCCTCATCAGCATGGCATAGCTAATGCTCAGGCTCAAGTACCCACATATCCATAAAACAAGCAAGAAAACATAAAGCTTGTGGGATGTGGCTGGAGTGACATTAGGATACTTCACAAATTAATGTGATCAAGTAAGCTGAAGCCACTCTAAAGACACTAAGGCCACATGGTAGGGGGCATTACCCCTTAAATCTACCAAAGCAAGGAAGCTTTGGGGCTTTTGAATGATCTTGAATCAACAACATTTTTCACGACAACAATGACTCCTAATGACATTTACAAAGTCAGTGTGCAACTGGTGACAGCCATTAAGGCTACAGATGACGTAAGGTTGTAAGACTCTTCACAGCTGAGTGGTTGAGACTTCTCAGGGTTGTGACAATAGAGCCTGGTCATGCATACCATTAGTTTGGTGATGTTTTCAAAAGTTGTTGTGAAAGTCATTGATATGGCAAGCCGTTGCTGCCAAAAGCCTATCGAGTTGTAAATCCTGGTCCAAATGTCTTTCAATATCATCGAGTTAGAAAAGTTACATGGTCAGTTTTGAAATTGCATGGTCGAGTTCTGGAGAACCATGGTTGAGTTGCATTTTGAAAGTTTGAGTTCTCGCTAGCGAGTTTTTATATTCTCGCTAGTGAGTTTTCAATTTCTCGCTAGCGAGTTTTTAAATTCTCGCTAGCGAGTTTTTAAATTCTCGCTAGCGAGTTTTCAATTTCTCGCTAGTGAGATTTTAAATTCTCGCTAGCGAGTTTTCAATTTCTCGCTAGCGAGTTTTCAATTTCTCGCTAGCGAGATTTTAAATTCTCGCTAGCGAGTTTTCAATTTCTCGCTAGCGAGTTTTCAATTTCTCGCTAGCGAGATTTTAAATTCTCGCTAGCGAGTTTTCAATTTCTCGCTGGCGAGTTGTCAATTTCTCGCTAGCGAGATTTCAAATTCTCGCTAGCGAGTTGTCAATTTCTCGCTAGCGAGTTTTTCAATTTCTCGCTAGCGAGTTTTTCACAATCGTGCGCAAGCGCAATATGCGGACGGATGTTGTAGACGGTGGCGAAAGCTTTAGACCATACATAGATGGAAGTTGAAGGCCGCGAATGGAAGCCGTAAATTTTGCAAGTTTGAACTGTTGTTTTCTTTGAGGGCTCGAACTGGCGGGGTTCAAGTGTACCGATATTTCATTGACCCAAAGAACATGATGCAAACAAGATGCTCTGTGAGCGTTAACTCGGTACACTTTGGACACCTTGTGAAGTGCAGAAGTCGAACGCACGCTTTCTGATTCTCGGAAACAATCCGTATGAAAAATGAAAATGGTTTGCTTTTGGGTTCGCTCAATGCATCTTTGTTTTTGTACGAGGGAATCACGTAAAACTGTTTTCGGAGTTGGCTATGCGAAAATAATGTCACTGGCTCCCACTTGAATTACTTTTATAATTCAGCCTCGCTGTAGTTATTTAAAATCGTGGTATCGTTTCATGACTGTAACTAATTTGGGTCGACCTAAACTGTAATTAAGCTCGGCTCAGGAGAAGTACAGTTTCTGACCCGCGCTTTAATACGGATCGAAAGTAATTTTAAACTGATTTACTTGTGAAATGAACTACTGTACAAGCCAGACTCCGTGGCGCCAGTACGTGACAAGAAAAAGATCATTATCAAAATTTGCCATTAAGTCAAGCATTATTTGTGATGCAGGAAGCACAACAAAGTTCATCAGTGTTGGCATCGTTCAACTATTATGGCTATTATAAATTTACAGTGGCTTAACATAATTTTTCCTAGAAGGTGCATTAAATGTCCTTTCGTGACATGCGATGCTGAACACGTCTGGATCCTGAAGACTTTCATTGTTTTTTACAGTGCAAGATATGCAAAATTACTGAATCACAACTAAATTCCAGCCGACAAAGAATATTTGTGTCACTTTGTCGAAAGAAATCGACAAGCTGCTCCTAACTATTTCACCTCATGTTGCAAACCTGTATTGAAATCGCATCAGACTACAGCAGCAATGAATACCCGAATGCATGCACTTAGCCACTACGTGAATGAGCTGGCTTCAAGGGCCCTTTGATCAATTTTCGAACCAATAGTCGGTTTTAGCGTACGTCTACTTCTGCATTTCGCAAGGTGTTGAAGGTGTCCCAGGTAGAAGCTCATAGAGCGTCTTGTTTGCATTATGTTCTTTGGCTTAATGAAATATCGGTACACTTAAATCCCGCCAGTTCGAGCCCTCAAAGAAAACAACAGTTCAAAATTGCGAAATTTACGGCTTCCATTCGCGGCCTTCAACTTCCCTCTATGGTCTAAAGTTTCCTCCACCGTCTAGAACATCCGTCCGCATATTCCGCTTGCGCACGATTGAGAAAAACTCGCTAGCGAGAAATTGAAAACTCGCTAGCGAAAAATTAAAAACTCGCTAGCGAGAAATTGAAAACACGCTAGCGAGAAATCGAAAACTCGCTAGCGAAAAATTAAAAACTCGCTAGCGAGAAATTGAAAACTCGCTAGCGAGAAATCGAAAACTCGCTAGCGAGAAATTGAAAACTCGCTAGCGAGAATTTAAAATCTCGCTAGCGAGAAATTGAAAACTCGCTAGCGAGAAATTCAAAACTCGCTATCGAGAAATTGAAAACTCGCTAGCGAGAATTTAAAAACTCGCTAGCGAGAAATTGAAAACTCGCTAGCGAGAAATTATAAACTCGCTAGCGAGAAATTGAAAACTCGCTAGCGAGAATATAAAAACTCGCTAGCGAGAACTCAAACTTTCAAAATGCAACTCAACCATGGTTCTCCAGAACTCGACCATGCAATTGCAAAACTGACCATGTAACTTTTCTAACTCGATGATATTGAAAGACAATTGGACCAGGATTTACAACTCGATAGGCTTTTGGCAGCAACGGCTTGCCATACATTGATTTGTAATCTCCCTAATGAGAAATTTAATTACCTGTAGTTTTGTGGTGATCCCTAACAATACCTTTCCCCACCCCATACAGGATTCAGATTAGCCAAAGTTTCCGAAGAAATATTAGATACTGTAAAAGCTTATTTAATTTCAGGCGTTATTAATGGAGGGCTTATTGGGGAGGGGGGCTTTATAGAGAGAGGGGCTTATTTCAAATATTTGAACATGCTGTTTTTGTGTTAAATAGTTTCTGTACAAATCTGAAACAACTGTTGTAAAAATTATCATTTAATATCGAGCAGGAAACAGTATTGTGTGTTTTATTGTATATTTGTTTAAAAACAAACCAACTGGATGGCATAAAGTGTATTTTGTAAGGGGAATAGGAGGGAGTAATTATAAAATCTTGTGTCCCAAAAGGGGGGGCTTATTAGAGAGAGGGGGGGGGGCATATTACAAAAACCGACTCTCAAACGAGGGGCTTATTAGAGAGGGGGGCTTAAAAGAGAGGGGGGCTTAATAGAGCTTTTACAGTAGTTACATACAATGTTGCTGTGGGTTTTCTTCTAGAGGTGCAGAAATAAAGGCAATACCAAAAGGTAATTTTACTGAGCCGGAATGTTTTGGTTATGACAAAATTGAAGGAAAATTTAGGCTAATAATCAAACGTTATATAAATCTGAGACTTTTGGTGTCCAGCAGTTGCAAAAAAAGGAACCTTGAGGAAGCTGGAAAATGGCAACAAGGAAGGTTGATGGCAGACAGCCATTCCTGCTTTAATCTAGGCTATCTACCTTACATAGATTACTGACAGAGCCCTGTAACCTGTTCATAAGCAAAAAGGGGAAATTTGCCACCTCCCACCAAGCTTAAAATGAAGTTATGATGAATGGCTTTCACTGATAACTGGTCAATGGAAGTTTATTAGTTGCCATTGTAATTATATGTAGAATCAAATATAATGAAATTACTTGGCAGATGGTACCAACCCTGGTAAAAATAGCTAGCATAGATTGTGTTGTTTGTAGCATTTCTAATTGTGGCTGGCTACAATTTGAAAATACTGTATTGTTTTGCCAATAATGTAACCTCATTCGCAATGCACATGTATTGCAGGGATCCATATTCGCAATCTTCCAGTCATACAAGATGACTAAAAAGTCAAACGAATGAGAGAAATAACTCTAAAACTCGTCCTTTGGGCAAGTAAAGTTTTACTCTACCACAACATCTTTCCTAAATTTGCATATGATTTGATCATCTGATGTCCATTTAATACCTTCAGAAAACAGAGAATAACATGTATCTTTCATCTGCAATGAAGTCATAATTTTGAGCCCCATCTTTGAGCACTCTTCACTTCATTTGGAGTTTATAAAACTGTGTGATGAGACCCCTGCAAACCACACAAACACAACTACAGTGACAGCCAAATCAGACCCAGAGAAGACTTCAGCCTATAAAATTATATACTCCTTGAATAAGGACACTCTAGAAAAGCCGTCCAAGTCTTTTCAGACTTGCCGTGGATTGGTATGACTTTATCACCGTTATTTTTATAATTCTGTATTTTGCAAGGGCAAGAAAAAATTAAGTTTCCTAGGTCAAGTATATCATCTGGCACACTTGCCTGGCTGACAACTTTGATAAAAACAAGATAATATGGATCCCTGGTATTTGGAGGAGAGATCATTAAAGAGGCAGTATCATGGGAATTATCCCTTTTTTTTTTTTCAAATTTCTGTGACTTCCATTCATGAATTGCTTCTGGATTACCAGTGAGATAAAATCACATACATTTTACAAGAAAAAATGAGCCACAGTAAGTTATTCCCCTTTTCATCTAAAATGCAAGGGGGAGTACTTGAAAACATCGGGCCGACTTTTTCAAGTTGGTCCCATTTTCATCTTGGCCAAGTGTAAGCTGAAACACATTTAAGAATGGTTTTCCGTGAAGAAACTTTGGCCATTATTTTTCGTTTACCATTGGTAAACAGGTCTCCTTTGCTTTCCAGATTTGTACTAACAATCTATGATACTGCCTCTTTAATAGATTCACGAGCAGGTTTGCTGAGGTGGGTTGTGTTGTAGTTGCAGTTTTTACCTGCTTGGTACCACAGAAGCCAAACGAAGGTGTCACCCACATGGGAAGCTGGGCGTTTACAGCAGTCACCTGATGGTTGACGTTTTTGAATAAGGTCTCTTCTATTGTGTACAGAACTCAAGATGATCACTGTTTTTTTTTTCTCAGGGTAATGGTTTACTATCGCTGGATTGATTCACAATGTGCAAAAGAGATTTTCCTCTCAAATGTATCACCGAGGAAGAGTAACTTCCTCTTCTCAATCTTCCAGAGGGGTGTGAAGCAAAATTTGGATGGCCATGGCATAGGTCGCCACAGTAAAGATGAAATTTATGTCATAGCTAGGAAGGACCTACAGACATTATCAGATTATTTGGCGGCAAAGCCATTTGTGATGGGGCAGGAACCTACCCAGGTAGATGCATCAGTGTTTGGCTACCTGGCACAAGTTGTGTTGCAAGATGAAAACTCGCCTCAGCATGTCATGGCTCATAGTGAGTTCAAAAATTTGGTTGATTATTGTGACAGAATGAAGGAGAGGTATTGGTCAGACTGGGATGAGGAAATTGCACTGAGACAAAAGCTTCAATGGGATTCATGAAAAACATTTACTGCATAGTCATGAAATTGCCCTTTGCTATAGTTAACCAGTGTACAGTAAAGTGAAAGTAATAAGCAAAGGACCGCCAACGATAATGCTGTAAAACGTAGGATCTACAAGAGATCTAATCAGCCAAAAAATAAATCGAATATGCATGTAACAAGCAAGGCTGATACTACGTAAAAAAAAAAAATGACTGCGAGACACCAACATGACCGAAACTCAATAAAGTAGGGCTGCAACCATGGACAGCTGTTTCGTCCTTATTGGGACTCATCGGCATGGTGTAGCAGATTTAAAAGACGCCAGCTTAATGCGAGCGCCAATAAATTGCGCAATGAACCCGTTCACGATATCAAGTTCCGTACCTTGGACTCTCTTGCCATCTGATCCACGCGTTGCCGCACCACGTAGCCCGGATAGCAAGGAATCCAAGTGTCACGATGGCGTCTCGCAAAGAAAAATGTAGATTGGCAAATACCAATCTTAACGTTAAAACGCATGGACAAAACCATGCTAAAACATACACAGCATATCGGATCATGTTGGTGTCTCGCAAAGTCAACTTTTTTCACGTAGTATCAGCCTTGCTTGTTACATGTATATTCGATTTGTCTGAATATAAATTGTAATTACCCAGTATCTTTAATACTCATGAATTAGCACGAAGCAATAATGTCAAAAATGGTACTGGCGCTCTTGGTTTCTTTATAAAACCAGTTCACCTCTAGATTTATTTAACGGTTAAGTAAATCTAGGGATGAACTGGTCTTATACAGAAACCAAGAGCGCCAGTACCATTTTTTCTCTCTCGAAAAAACGTTTCAAATCCAAATGAGTATATCAAATCCTCATTCGCAATTCTTCTGAAATCGTTTGATTTCTTCAGATCCGAAAATATTCTTTTGAATCGCAGAATTGTTGTCAAATGCGAAAGTCCAAGAATGTAGGCTAATTTTGGGATTCTTTTTTAGGCCCGAAATTTTTTTAACATCTGGAAATGCGACATCTTTTAAATCGGAAAATTATTTAAAACCGTAAAATGATAATGATAAATGATAAGTCCGACAATCTATTGGAAATCAGAAAATTCTTTTCCTAATCCAAAAAACATTTCAAATCCGAAGCAAAACTTTCCCATGAGCCAACACTTTTTATGACAACGACTTAAAGATCTTTTTCGAATTTGAAGGAAATTTAAGGATTTGAAAAAAAATGTCAACGTTGATTTAATAAAATCTGATTTGGATTTGAAATTTTTTCCAGATTTGGAAAATTTTAGCCCTTCCACTTTCGGACCTTTTTTGGCCAGAATTTCTATGCAGAGAATTAAATTATTTATATTATTCAATTCCATAACTTTGCAAATTAAAGTTGATTGCAAAATGAAGTAAAGGCAAAAGGAAAGTTTGTTGGCTTTCCTGCGTCACGATATAAACATCAAACCTTTCAGTGTTGGCAGATAAAATAGAAGAAAGAAAAAAACATACAGGCAACCAGAAATTGGCTAGTGGACCGGAAAGAGATGAAAAAGCTTCAAAGGAAAACCTTGGTGATTTTCCTACGCGATTAAATAAACAAATCGTGTGCCAAGGTAAAAAAAGAACACAACACTCCAATCAATTTCGTGAGCTCTGGAAAATGGAAATCCAGCCGACATATGAGAAAGAACAGGCGATAGAAAAGACCTGTTTAGGTTAATAGATAGTCAAAGCGTTGCTTCGAAAGACGGTCTCGAAGTAAAACTGTTAGCATTTTAAAAAGGAAAAATGAGTTTAAATTTTTTTTATAGCGTGGTAAATGGATCAAAGGTGAGCGAAGATCTTATTCTTGATTAGTAGTGGATGGAGATTAGAAATGGTCTTCGTTAACTTGCTGGATGTGTTTTTGTTGTTTGTATGTCATTGATTTAATATGGGAGTGTAAGTCTTAAGTGATAAGTGTTGTACCGTACAGCTTTTAAAAGGGATTTACACCACTCGATCGTCGGATCTAACAAAATCAGTGAAATAACCAGAGATCTTCTCGGATCTGACTTCTTCGAGTTTATATAAGATCAGAGAGACGCATTTTCGATGAAAAAATGAACACTGAACAAGACACAGTATGTAAACACACACATCCCTCAAAGCCTGAGCTGACCTTCATCCGTGTTATCAGAAAACCATTCTGATAAACCGTTGTCAGACACGGTAGTAATGCTTCTTCATAATATAGAAATAATAATATATATAGAAATAACATTTTCTTTCTCCTGTATGTCTTTAAAATGCTTTCAGATAGAGCACTTCAGTCTTAATCACATGCCACGAAATGCTACCGCGTACTTTGATCTACTTTTGCCAGTACTGGAAAACAGATGGATCCCTCGGGGAAGGGGGGCAATAAAGTCCTTTAAGCTGTTGTGAAATAAGGCCTACTAGCATTTTCAGAAAGCTATCTAAGAACGTTTGAACTGAAACGTAGAATATGAAGCTGTGCCCTAACAATTTCTCCGAATTGTATTCTCATCAGAAAAAACGCCGAACAGATCAGTGGATGCGGTTAGCTTACAGAAATGTGCCATTAAAAAGCCATAAAATATTTGCGAACCGATAATAAACATAAAGTATTTTGCTTCAATATCAATCAGAAGTTAATTAAGCAATAAACATGAAGGGTCTGTTATCTGACGATAGGCACGTTTAGAAACCACGTATTACCTCAAGATTGTTCTGTGGCGCTCTTTAACGGAAACAAACTGAGATTTCATACGTACTTGGAAGACGCGTGCGTAGCGGAAACAAATCGAAAAAATACAGCAAAAAGTGCACTTATATTGTAACTATACGATATCAACTATTTCGGCCATTAAAAAGTTCACTGACAGGACTATTCAACGAGCTGAATATAGTCAGGACAAAAACTATTCAAAATATTGTTTTCTGATTTTCTATGGCCTTTTCAAAGGTATATTTGTTCATATAGTTAATAGAGGAGATTTGATTTGTTTAACCTAACTTGTTTGAATGAGTCTGGATTCTTTCGCTGAAACGTTATTTAAGTCAAAGAAGAAGACGGAGTCTTCTGCCCCAGATTTCTGAGCTATTGTTGGTTTCCTAAACCCACCTTAAACTACATATTTGCTTCGGCTTCTTCGGCTCCGAAGGTTTGACAGGTTTTGGGTGACAACGAAATGAAACTCTACCGGTTTCTTGTCCCATTTTTATCAGAATTTCCCCGATGTGATTGAAATTGTGCGAACGGTTATTCCACCTCAAAGACCTCTTGAACGCCCACAGTTTCCATCTTGAGCTTTCAAAACAAACACTCGGTAAAATAAGGGCGTATTTTTGTGGACGCCCTTAGCTAACTTTTCAATTTCACTAGTGTTTTTTGGCACGCCGCGCTACATCAATGTAAACTGTAACCAAGGTTTTCAGTTTGTTCGAGTGGTATGCAATGTGTTCGTCAACAAACTTGGCAGTGAGTTATGAATAATTTGAGTTCAGCTGTGTCAACCAAATTTAAACTACAAATGGCTTTCGAAGTCCACTTGATGATTTGTTTTCCTCCAGAGCATGAGACGTTTGAATTTTGTGTAGCCGTTTCTGGTGAGCGCGCGCCAATTTGGCGTCATAGTAAATGTCGCATTATGACGTTTGTAGAGCGAGTAAAAACTCTATGGACAAAAACAAAATGATTTGAATCGGTTGTATCGTACTGCAAGGGAGCTCAATGTCTGATACCGCTATGAGCCCGGTTGGTCAAGAGATTGAAGAGTCTTTGAGCAATTCGATATTGCTCAACAGTGATTCTTCAGGCTCCTCACTAGGACTCTCGCATAATTCACTGAACACGGCAACGGAAGAAAACGGTTCGGTTGAAAGTATGGAACTGCAAGATGAACGTTTCTCGGCGTCTGATACAGAGGCAGACTCTGCAATCACTCTTCTTAAATGTCTGAACAGCGAATCGCCTTCGTCTTCATTTGTTTGCCGTCGCAACGACAATTCTGCGATAATTAGACTCAATAACGAGTTGCTTAAAGCGAAGAGAAGCAATTGGGAAGTTGTGGATGCATTAGGAAAAGCTTTTCAAGATATCCGGGATCTTCGTCTGCGAGAGCAGCGGCTTAATTCCGTCTTATCGATCTACACAGGCAAACATGCAGGTACAAATGATTTACCTGAAAGCTTGTCATCGTCTGAGTGCAACATTATCGAGCTACAACTTGCTTTGAGAAAAGAGGAAGCGATTAAAACGAGAAAAGATTTGCGAGCATTAATTTATGAGCGAGATAAACTGAAGGAAAAACTTGGTAAGATCGAAAGCGATCGACGGTTGATCTTGCTTACGAACGATCAGCGTGCGAGAGAGCTGGAGCTTTCTCACAGCCATGTTAAAGATTTAGCAGCTAATATCAAAGAGAAAGATGCAAAAATATCATCCGCTCAAAACAAGGTGATTTCTTTGGAGGAACAAATGAAAGAAAAGGATAAAGAAATCGAGAAAATGCGCGACGAGAGAAATAGTTTGCGAGATGCGGTGATTCGGAGTGAGCAAGAAATTGAAACGCTTTCAGAGAAACTTCGAAATCTCTTGCCTCGTAAAGAGGAAAATAAGAAGCCTTTTGCCAATCAGAATATAGGCCGCTCATTTGCAATGCAAACGTTTGACTCGGTGGGGAAAGCCTCGTACCAAGAAGAGCCCCCGGCAAAGCAAACACTCAGACTGGAAAGGGAATTGCGATATCTAGAGTCTCGGCATAATCAAGATATGAAAGTCATCCACGAATTAAATTCCAAACTGAAAGAGTGGGAAAGGTTTGTATAAAGTTCAAATGCACTTGCGGTCGTAAACAATATCAATTACTCCGTCATAAAATCTAAAACACTCACAACTAGATTGGTCATGTTTATAAATGTCTTTAGCCGATATTGCCTTAATGAAGGCCCGTGGTGATAATTATGAATTTGTTGTTAATTGGACTCTTTTTGAAAGACAAAACGTTTTTTTTTTTAGTGTAAATCAGCGCATCGGAAAGGAAAATTCGCTTCATTGAAGTTATTGTTCTGATTTAATTGAATTTTAATTTAGCGTCGCGCATCCGTCACACTGAACGGAACACTTGATCAGGGCACTCTCCTGTAAAACGTTCAAGGAGTCATTGAAGATGATTTTTAAAAAGCCACTGTTTAGAAATGCCTCTTGGAAGCCTTTCGGGTTGGTGTTAGCTAAACGATTTAGAAGCTACATGCGTTTTCAATTTCCGGGTTAATTGGCATAGCTGACTTATATGAATTAAGCACATTCGAGAGAAGGAAGCAGTCGATCATTAACAGTAAAAGGAACTTAGACTTGAATGGAGTATCTTTAATTGCGGTTGCATATATTAAAAATAATTCACGGTGGCAAATATTAATCAGGCTGAAACAACTGCTTTTGAAACGATGAAGACCCATTGTGTGAAAGAATTGAAACAATTCAGTGATATCAGGATAAAGCGTTACAACTTTAAGATGAAGTCTTTTTGACATAAATTTTACACCATGATTTATTTATGCAAGCGAAACCTTTACTGATCACAATTATTATCATGTAGGGATATTGGTAAGAAAACTAAAAAATAGAATAGCTAATTAAAATAACGAAATCAAATCGTTTGTAGGAAACGGTTTTCACCTATATACTTGAATGGAGTGAAACCACCTTTGACGTTAAAACCATTGGATGGTCAATACAACGCGGGCCTAAAGAGCGCGTGATTTTAGTTTCATCCGTCTGACTAAATAAGGGCTGGTCGGGAATAAAGAAATAGACTACAAGTTCTAATTGTCGTTGTTATTTTTGTGGTTGCTAGTCTTCTTGCTGTTTTGCAGCAACCGCGCAAAAATACAATGACGAAAACAGGCTGCCTGGAACAAAATCTTTTCCCCATTAGCTAGGATTAGTTCTACGTTTGTTACTTCAAACTTACGCTACATAAAGTATTATCAGCCAATAAAATGACCAGTCGATTCCTTAAGCCGCGGCTACACGAGCGATTTTTTGCTTGCGATGGTGATGCGATTTTTTTTTAAATTGTCGCGTCACCAGCGCGCAATGAAAATCACCCGTGTAGCCACCCTCGCACAGGTGATGCAACAGCTCAAAAAATCGCAGAAAAAGAATCGCGAAAAATTAAACTCATTCAATTTCTCGCGATTTTTTTCTTGCGACGTTCAAGGGTGGCTACACTTGCGATTTTCATCGCGCGCTGGTGACGCGACAAAATTGAAAAAATCGCATCACCATCGCAAGCAAAAAATCGCTCGTGTAGCCGCGGCTTTATTTCACCTGTACGTGAAACGATCTCTTCAATTAGGAGGCACGTGTCATGATTTGTGGGTCTCACAATTCAAGATCCTTTATTTAACACCACTTACAGCGATCTGGCGGGCTCCAGTGCAGTCCAGTACAAAATGATAACAAGGTCTTCACTTACTATAATGGTGGTTTACAATGCTTCTCTAGGGTGAGATTGGACGTCGACCTGTAAAGGCGCCTCTGGCAGCCGCTATCAGTCCATATTTGATCTCACCCACCCACCCATCCCACACATGAATGTCAGAGACAGATGAAAGATAGAGATAGACCACCACACTGGGAACTACGTCCCCTACTCTTTTCGAACAGTGTGTGGGTTCTTTAACGTCCCACAGATTATTAGGTACAAGTGTTGTGAGACGGGACCTAAGGTTTATCGTCCTTATCCGAGAAAACTACAGTCTAACCGTTTGCAGATGTAATTACAAAGGTAGCACTTTCTCCTAAATCATTTAAAGACCCTGAATGTTGGTCCGGCAGCGGTTTGAACCCGCGACCTCCCGCACGGTAGTCGGGTGCTCTACCAACTGAGCTAACCGGTAAGCTGTTCGTGTTATTACGATCACAAAGTGAGGTACCTCTTAATGCTTATCAAAGCCATCAAAACTTGTTGTTATCATCATATTGGATGCACTCCCTTGTCATACCCGCTGATTTTACATTCCATTCTTCACATCCAGTTTATCTTTTTCAGGATTGTGATGTCCATGAATGACTATGTACACGACACAAACCAACAGCAATTGAAAGCAAGGGAGGAAATTGCTGATTATGTTAAAATGCTCGAGCAACAGCTGATTAAAGCTAAGGCGAACCGTTCAATCTCTACTAACGAACTGGACGAGGACCTACTCCAATATTCCCGAGAACTCACTCAGCAGGACAACACTGAAAACACTGTAGAGATGAGGGACGATGATCTCGTTCACAGCCGATTGACCGAACAAAACCAATCTGAAAATGTCAACTTTGAGCATTACTTAAAAAGCTCTGCTTATATGGACAAAGCTGGTTTTTCGGAAGAGCTCAGTGATGATGATCCGTTTGAGGTAACGGAGAGGCAGGAAGATTTTAGCCTGGCCAGCTGTTTTCGATCTTCGGCCAGGCATCTTGTTCAGCCAGACAACTTACGAATGGCTAGGATAACAACGATAGAAGGCTTTGTTAGTCCACACCTTTCTCCAAAGGAAACTAAAACAGATGACTCAGAAATTCCCAAACGGCCGCCAAGGCAGAAGAACTCTGGAAAAAGACGAAAGCTGCCAGAACTGACTAGGACACTGAGTGTAGAAAGCGAGCTAAGCACAGACAGTGCTGTAACGCGATCTGATGAAACTGTGTCTGTTACATCATTCGAATCACAATTATCTCGTGATACAGTGAGCTTTCGTAAAGGGTCCCATGGGGGGTTAAATCGGAGACTTCCCCCGGTCCCTAGTGGAGAGGAAATCGTTTTAGATAGGGCAGATGTTGTTACGAAAGACCCTGATGTAGAACCACCTAGCGTGATGTCTATATATAAGGCACCAAATGTCTCGAATAATCACAGGCAGGATTCTGGTCTTGGTGAAAGTATGAAGAATTCTCCTGTTTCCCCTGGTAGCAGTCGCAGGTTTAGCCTCAGTAGCCTCAAAAAGAGATTCAGTAAGGGAAAGATGAGCTCAGGTGTGGGAACATTCCTTAGAAAACGAAAATGACTAAAGTCAAAACTTAATTGGACAGCGAAACCGTTGTTTTGTTTCTTGAAATTTACGGAGGGAGAAGCCAACAGCGGAAAGCGCGATTTCGCGACATACGAGCACGCATTAACAGCGTGACTCTTCGCGCGTTGCCCCACCCCAGTTTCACGTTTCATTTTCTCGCTCGTTTTTTCCTTTTCGCACCGTGCGAGTTTGTAAGACAGAACAACGCAAAGAAATACCGGCCGATTTTGTACTCTAAAGCTCGATTGCAGTGGATGGACATATTCAGTATACGTACTGTTTAATGGATAATTCAATGCATCGGCAAAATCGAAACCCTCACATCTTCCCTCCTGGAATACCTCCGGAGGGAATTTCACTATTTTAACTTCCGCGTAGAAATGTGACACTTAAGGCCTCCTTGCGCTAACTAATTGAAACTGGGAAATCTTAATATATGCGGTAGTAATCGTGGACGTTCATCACGCGACGAGTTTTAAGATAACGATCTCGATTTCGTCAGCAAATGGTTCGCATAAGGGTCTTCATGACAAGGCTTTACTTTATTGTATCACTGGAAGGTACAAACCTAATCTCAAGACCGGAAAAGTAAGTAAAGGCTACTGTACATTGCGAAAAAAAACCCAAATACTATCCAAAGACCAGAATAAAATAACATGTCTTTAGTAATTTCCATGATTTGAACACTTTTCATGGGGGAGGAAAGGGGAAGTATTCGACCGTCTGAATCTGTCGTGCTGAAGTTTCCAATTGATCAGTGTATTATACTAGCAAAGTAATTCCTTGCTCTAACTACAAAATTTGTTTAATAATGAAAATTAAAATTGATCAGTGAAATTTATCTCAAATTATTCTTATGACAAGTTAACCTCATTTCTTCCCATGATTTTAAAACAGTGTTGTTTAAACTGTCCATCTTCAGATTATAGTTATTGAAAGTGCTCGATGTTAGACGTCAAAAGTTAAATATATTAAAACTATTTTGGTTTAGTGGTGGCTGAAAATTATTTGTGAACCCAGCATATTATTTTATTCTGGATTTTATTATTCATCTTAACAGAGTCACAAATTGATGTTGAAAGTCTGCGTAATGCAAAAAAAGGACTTTTCCAAAGGAAACTCTCATTAATGAACAGAAGAAAGCACAGAAATTCAATTGGCACTGTGAGCAGTGCGTCGGACAGTTTTAGAACAGTGACCCCCCTGAACAGTGACGAGGAAGATATGGGTGGAATACGAAAGGGGTCTGTGGACAGGAGGAGGTCTCCGTCACCCATGAAGACGTCTACTCCTAAGAACAAAGGTACAATACTTTTGTTTTTAATGATCTGTCGAACTGAGCCTTGATGAACACTGCCTACACCCATGGTCGAGGCTGACTTTAAACTGAGAAGCGTTTCGCACCTGAAATGAATGTTTTCCTCGCAAAAATGAATTAAATTAGATGTACGATGTCCCATTTGAAAGGTTTTGATGAAATTATTTCATCAAAACATCTTTCAAATGGTTATAAATGTTGGTTGAAAAGTGCTAGGGGTAGCTGGCGAGCAAGCGTTTTTGAATAAGCAAATGAAGTGCGATGATTGAATGCTTCCATTTAGTTTTATAACGATTTTTTTTGTAAGAAAGAGTACTTTGTTTACTGGTTTGTTCTCAAACGTTAATTTATATACTGCTTTATTGCAGGTGGTGTTTCTCGCCTATCCAGGCGTACCAATGACAGGCGAAGAAAAGCTTGTTTACTACTCATCTTTCAATACTTGAATCCTGTTGAGCTGTGTGGCCTGGCCAGAGTTTGCCGAGAATGGCGCCAAATGAGCGAACACCCTGCACTCTGGAAGCGCGTGGTTTTGGCAGATATATCGTTGAACAATGTGGTAAGAATAGAAACTCCTAAACTAAATTATTGTTAAAAAGCAAAAATAACTTATCTTTTGTTGCTTTTTCCAGGCGCTACAGGCGGTTTCCAGAAAGTGTAGTGGCATGCAAATTTTAAAACTTAAAGGTATTTTGTTACATCTTATACTTTTGTTTCCTGCGGTTACTTTTTTGTAAAAATCCCTTCTATGTATTTGCGCTACAGTGTTCGTTCTAGAATTTCAACAACCAACCATAATCTTCGTCCTTGTGATCCAATTTTCATCAGCCATATATGTGGCTGGTAGTCTGATTATTTTGTATTTCATTTGAATGTAAACTATACTGTGCCGATAAGCCGTATACGTCAGACCAACAAAAATCCAGTAACTATGTTAAGCGAGTTTCAAGGCTTTAGGTTTATCACAAAAAGACGTTTAGCTTATTAGGCCCCGTCCACACTAATACGTTTTTGTTTGGAAACGCATACATTTTTATCCGTTTTCGCCTTCCCGGTCCACACTAAAACGATCGAAAACGGAGGTGTATGTTTTCGAAAACGGAGGTTTTCGAAAACGCTTTCCAGAGTGGAGGTTTTTGAAAACGGAGTAGTGTGGACGGGTGAAAACGGAGGTATTCGAAAACGCATCCGTGTGGACGGGGCCTTACAAGACCAGATTTATAAAAAGGAACTTCAAATTTCAGGGCTGAAAATAATAAAAAGGGAGAAAAGCAGCACTTCAAATGCAGAGGACATGAGGTAAGACAGTCAGTGAAATACTTGCAGCCTGTTTTGCAACTTAGCATCTCACGAGAAATGGTTAGGCCTCTGTTTAAATTCGCTGTTCATGTTATAACGCAGTGAAAGACAGCGTTAGCTAATCATCAAAACCATATTGTTAACTTTTTTCAATTTGTTTGAAGCTGTTATTTAGAAAGAGGACTGGAGTTCCTTCTAAAGGCAGCTGGTTCCAGCATGTTGAGCCTGCACATTGAGGACTGCGGTATACATATAACAGACAGGTCTGTAGGTTGATTGATAATTATTCTTTCGATGAACGGCTTTAGATCGAATAACCTTCTCGAGTACTCACTTGAAAGAGAACATAATCTGTGTTAAAATTAAGTATGATAAACTTGATAATCGAGGATAAGTTGGAAAGCTCTCATACCCAAAAGATCACTAAAACAAGCTTAAATACATAGTGAGTGGTTTCAAACCTGGGTTATCTTTTAGCAGTGAGTCTAAAAGAATGCCTTACTGACTACTAGCTAAACCATATGAAAGATTCGAAGTGCAACTTTACCACAATAAGAAGTCTATTGATAGGACAACTCTGTGTTCCCATGGAGTATTCTCAGATATATGATTACTTGTGTTTTGGGATACTGATGAAACAACGGGAATGTTCCAGCACATTGAGAAATCTAACTGCAAAATGTGGAACAAACTAACAGAGGACCTGAGGTCATTAACGTCCTTGAATGAGTTTAGAACTAAAATATGCCAAATTTCTTTCGAACATCAATGTACTTGTTAGTTATGTAAATAGCAGTTTAATGTACTGTATATAAGATACGATTTTATTTTTATATTGTTTTTTCTTTCTCGGAGAAATTAGCTATACAGCTACTCTTGTAAATCCGAGGTGAAATAAACGTGATGTGATGTGATGTGAACTGCGTTTAATGTGTATAGGTAATCACATAATTTCGAGTGCAATTTGGAATAAATAAGCACGAGTAAATTTTTTCAAAGACATGCTCACAAAATTACACGAAAAAATTGCGAGATAGCTTATCATAATTTTGCAGAAGCAACGCAGCTGAATCACGTACAAAAATAATGTATTAATCACAGTTTTGTCAATGTTTCTAAAGTTTTTTTAAAACTGTTCAAAAACCGGCTAAACAGTTATATGCTATAACTATAAGGCTACTTTGTTTTTCAAGTGTCTATCAAGCACTGTAATCATTACCTTCAGTATTTCTAGTTGATAATCTTCGCCTTGTTTGTTTTTGTTATCTCGGCGTAAAATATGGCTTGAGCAAAGTGTTAAGTTCAACGGGCTCATAATTTTCGATTTCGTCGGTAATTCCCTTCTCTAGACATCACTGTCTCCAAACAGACAGCCAAAAACTAGTGCTTTTCGCACTATTCTCGTTTTTAGAGCTGTTTTCCAGCTCCTCTTTAGTTGTTGTTGCGGTTGCGAAAGAAACCCTGCTCAAAACGACGGCCATCGTTTTTTTGTTTTCACAATTTTAACTCAGCTTAAACTTGTTGCTATAGAAACAGCTAAGTTTTGATCGGCTAATTCAAATGTCTATTGTTTCTAAACCAATCTATTGTTTCTAAACCAATCAAATAAAGTCTGCGCTCGGTGATCGGGAAAGTAGAACTAGATTCTACTTTCCCGATAACCCCGACCGTGTGTCGCAGACCGCCGGAGACGCCGGGGACACATGTTTCCATATGTCTGCAACGTGTCGCAGACCGATCGCCGATCATGGCGCCGATCGTGTCGCAGACCGATCACAGACCATTAAGATCATATTGAAACCAGGCTTTAGTCAATCAGAATTGAGTAATTTTTTCGTGTGTATTATTATAAGGGAAAACGCATTGTACATCTTTATATTGTCACTTGTTAAGAGAAATCAAAGTTGATCATCAAATGCCCGCCCCTTTATTAAAAAGATAAGTTTGCTGATGTCTAATGTTTACTCAGGTGTTTAACCCTGGCCAGTTGTCACTGTCGGGAATTGCAGGAAATAGTCTACATAAGTGATTCGTTTCCCGCCTGTCCGGAGGCATTATGGGCCTTGTGGGGTTGCCGGAAACTTATTACTCTTCGTGTTCCTCCGATGTGTCCCAGGTAAGTACAGCTCTATTGAGTAATGCGGTAGCTTTGAAGCCAGTTGTCTGGATTGCGAATGTAATTTCGGGCCTGTTATTCAGTGGGAAATACCGTGATATATGTATATCTTCTCATTGTTGTTCGACTACCAAACTAAATTGTTCGACTTGTGTTACCTGATCCAAGTTATAATATAGCAGTATACTCGTGTAATCAAATTCAATTGCGCAAGCTTGCTTCGTATTCCCATTTTGCACGCTGATGACGTAAGCGTTAAACTACCGCGTTGAAAATGTTAAAACAATTGGTTCATACGTCATCTGTGCGTTCCCCGAGGTGTGACGCAAATGAGAGGCTTGGAGAGCACTCAACAAGCTAGAGTTGCTCTCGGCTCCGGGTCGAACAACTCTTACACATCTGTCGTGCTCTCCAAACTTCCCGCATGCTTCATTTCTCGATGAACGCACGCTGAGGGATGAACCAATTGTTAGTTAACGTGTTGAAAAATCACGGAAAACAGTTTTCTTAGCTGTGGCGAATAGGTTGAACTTTCCTTTTCTTGATGGCCAAATTGAGAAGAAATTCCTGCCGTGATACTGTTTAACAATTAGATTATGAGCTCGAGATTTCTATCCCGTGATAGCTGATGAGGGCGCAGTCCGAATCAGCTATCACGCATAGAAATCGAGAGCGACTAATCTAATTGTTTTAGTATAAATCTACTAGTCGTTCAAAACTAAACAAATAAATTATCAAAAGTCTCCTCACAGACACTTCGAAAACGCGAAGAAGCGGGCGCCATTTTGTTGACAGCCGCTACTCACTATCTATCACAGAATAGATAGCGAGTAGCGTAGCCAATCAGAGAACGGCATTCATGATAGGACGCTAGTAGATTTATACTAATTACAAATAGATTGAAGCCTTCTTCTGACTGCACAAAACTCAGTTGGACAGAAAGTGCCAAAGATACAAACGTTTTCGTAAAAGTTCTCCACGTAACGCACTCTTTAATCGTGAAGCAGTGTCTATTACCTAATCTCTTTTAAACTAAAAACAACTTAATAACAGGACTGGCTAATCGTCATAGTGTTGACTGTCATCTCCTTTCCTACTAGTGACCATCCGGGAAGGTTCAATGACAAGAGCCTGGAAACGATATCAAACTGCTGGCCCAACTTGCGCCATCTATCAGTAGGTGGCCCCAGTATCACCTCTGCAGGATTAATCCATATTGGTAAAAAAAAGCCACTACAGACGATTCTTGTTAATATTCTGCTCTTAAATTTCTTTTCCTAGAGAACCCCCTTCTTCTTCTTCTTCTTCTTCTTCTTCTTCTTCTTCTTCTTCTTCTTCTTCTTCTTCTTCTTCTTCTTCTACGTTTCCCTAAATTTTTACTTTCATTTTTTAACATGTCTTAGCAGGATTTTGTCAACCCAATTTTTGCTGTTGTTTTTATTCAGCATTGAGATTCTTAAGAGGCTTTGGCATGTTTTCTTCATCCCCTAACTGGCTTTTAAATTGACTTTTAGTTTTTTGGTGCTGTTCTCATTTTTGCTTAGGGAACGTTCCCATGATGGGACCATTGTTCCTATTTGGAGTGGTCCTATAATATGAAAAGGAACAAATTGTTGTGAAAAATAGGAACAAAGTGTTCATTTCGAGCTAAAAAGGAATCTTTTGTTCCGACTTTTAAACATTGAAAGGAACCTTTTGTTCCAAAATGAGTCGCTGAGGAACAAATGTTCCCATTGGTATTGTTCCTCTTTTTATCATTTTGGTCCGTTTTATTCATTTGAGGAACAATTGTTCTCATTCACGAGTTCCGTTTTGAATGAAATGTTCCTTTTTATTGACACGCGGAACAATTTGTTCCTAACAGGTAGTTCCCATTGATGTAAAATGGTTCCTATTAAGAAAATGACAGTTCCTTTGTACATGTTCTTCAACAGAACCACTCTTCTTTTCTTGCCATCTATGTTTTTATCGCTTTTTAATTGCATGGCCAAACGTTTGTTGTAGTGTTTTAAGTTTGACTCAACACGAAACAGAGTCAATAGCAAATTCTAACAGACTTTTCGAGGCGCTTTTTGACTTGTCCGGGCAAGGTAAGGTTGAACACCATCACACCAACGCCATACTAATGCCAACTTGGGTTTGTAAATTAACTCAAGAATAATGAAGAATGGCAAGCAGAGGCATAACTCAGTAAATTTGACCTTGCACAATGCAACCATTGTTGTAGGTATGCACAAGTTTGCCCGGGCAAGCTCGAACCCATTTGGGATGTAACTCTCTGCTATGAATTTGAGTACAATGGTAATAAGCTCGGGCAAGTAGGGACAAGTGCTGACAAGCTCCACATTAAATGATGGCTCTATTGTTTGCCAATGGGTGTGATTGTTTCGCCGGTTTTCGCTAAGCGGTGCAAACAGAAGTCTGTTGGCTAAATCAGTTCCTCTTTTTCAAGAATGAACAAGAAGGTCAAAGTCGATTGGTCTACAATTGATGGTGCATCGCCAAAACCAAAACGGCTTCACTTAGAAAAAGAAGATACGGACAGCTTGTACCATTGTCCAATTCAAGTATGCGAACACGAAGGATTTCAAAGTCAGCGTGGATGCAGGAAACATGTCAATTCTAAGCACAGCTGGTTCTTTTATTTTGACGAAAAACCCGACCTGACAGAACTTCAACATTCATTGCAAGTGCAGGACACTAAGTTATCAGAGACCACTACAAATGACTGTCAATCAAGCCGAAGGCCAAAACATGGTGTCATAGTTGTTCCTTCATATTCAGTCTCCGGCCAAATTGGCGAAGCATTCGCGAAATGGTTGACTGGGAGTGGTGGGGGTTGCAAGAAAAATTCACAGCCCAACAAATAGTGAAGAGAAGCTTTAAATTTCTGAAATTTTGTTGTGAAGAAGAGGAAGAATTGATGTTTGAAGTAATAGACTACAGTCTGTGCTCCCCAAATCTTTTGTTCAAGTTCATAGACTACTTGCAAGACGAGTGCAAACTCGGACATGGTGGGCGATTGGGCTACATAGACGCAATTTCCGAACTAATGGACTTTAGAAAAATCAATGGGGCATCCGACGCAGTTCTGCGAAACCTATCTGCTACTGAGTTGTACCTTAAGAGAGCTCGAAAGACAGTAGCAAAAATGATGAGATTGCAGTGGACCCGAGAGCTGGACATCGACACATTAGAAGCTCGAGGTCACTGGGCAACAATGGAGGAATTGCTGCAAGTAGTGACATTTCACTTACCACGTTACGAAAACATCGTAAAGACGTGCAAGAGCAATCCAGGTCAAGTGAACCCATCCGACTTAACATTTGCCACGAGACTTGTGTCGGTGTACTTGTTCATTAAAGTGAAGGGGTCGCGTCCTATGACTTATCAGCACTTGACAGTCGACATGGTTAGGGCAGCAAAGGAGAACGGGGGATTTATTGACCAGAAAAAGTTCAAGACTGCCAGCAAATACGGGTTTGACTCCATGATTCTGACCGATGCAAGCATGCAGGTACTCGATAGTTACATCAATTTCGTGAGGCCATTGCTAAAACCCCATTGCGAGTTCGTTCTTGTTACGAGAAATGGAGGCCAACACAGCAAATTGGGCGACGTCATGAGTAAACTAGTTTTTGACGCAATCGGAAGGTACATTCACCCGACGCGCTATCGTCAAATCGTCGAAACGCAAAGCCTCAATCAGCTCACTAGCAAAGAGCAAAGGATTTTGTCGGAAGATCAGAAACACAGCTCAGCCGTCGCCAAAGTTCACTATCAAAAGCACAGGTCGCGCGAAGTTGCTGTGAAGGGTCACGAGTGTCTGCAAAAGCTACAAGGTACCAAAGGCTCTGAGTTGGATAAGGAGGTGAGCGCGAGGTTTAGCGATGCAACTTCAGGTTGTGCAGCACTGGCTGAAACTACAGAACCGAGAAGCGCGCCCTCTAAGAGGGATGCCCCACCGAGAAACCGATTGCAAATCCAAAGACATCATCGCCGCGTGTTGAAATTTACGGCGGATGAGGACGATTTTCTCGAGAAAGGGATGGATAGGCACGGATTTGGACAGTGGACAGCTATTCTCAGAGATCCCGATTTGAAGTTTCAAAACGGAAGAACGGCGGACTCTCTGAAGAAAAGGGCTGCAATCAGATTTGTTTCAGACGTCAAAATGTGAGAAAATGTTCTATTTTTCGGACTCTCTGTACTTATTTGCTCGAGGGCTATGATCTGAAGGTACAAAGAGAAACACTGCAATTGACATAATGCACTTTATTTTCAGTCATCTCTTGATCGTACAATTTTCACGGACTCACTCTTAGCATTGGCACTCATTTTTCTGAAAGAATACGAGCTTTTTCCTTCATTTTTGGCTTATAAAGTAATTATGAAGCGTGTTCGTTGGCCTCTTTGTGGGCTCCTGACCCCGCTTACCATCATCTCTTGGCCTCTTTCTACTGTGCATCCTCAACAAGTCGTCAGAAATCGCACAATCGTCGACGACACTTGAGGGACGGCACTAGCAGGCAATGGGGTGCAGCTGGGAAGGGATGTCTTGAAGAGCTCTTCCTCGTCGGTACTGTTGTCTTCTAACGCAGTTTCGGGCCGCGACAGTCCACGATGCTGCGACGATGGTCTTGGCATGGGCTCCTTGACGTTTTTCACGAACTCTTGATCCTGTTCGACAAGTATGCCGAGTTCTATGCACACTCTTCTCCGCTCCTCGACCGCCTCGTCTGTATTAAACGTTCCCAGATTCACATGATGGAGCTTCAGTTTGTGGCATAAGGTCTCTCGGTAGGCCTGCAAGTTGCTGCGTAAGTATGGATCTTGTGCGCGCTCAATTTTCTC
>JAEMWC010000001.1:1165000-1182500 GCA_016490735.1 Pachyseris speciosa | reverse complement strand
TATAATATATTCTTGTTTCCGTCCTTTCCAAGATGCCCGTCTTTACCGTTTATAAAAAAAGGACTTTTGGATTGGAAATGTATTCCATTTGGAATCTTACGCACTGTAAGTTTCGCTGAAGCCCAAAACTTTTTAAAAAACAAGCGGAAAGTATGGATCTCACGGAGTTCGCGGAAACTGAATATGTTATCATAAATATCTTCTCTTTCTTACTGTAAGTATTATCAAGAAATAATATATTAGTTACTTTAATATACTTTTATTGATTACTTACAGTAAGAAAGAGAAGTTAAAGAGGATAATATATTCTTGTATCCGTCCTTTCCGTTTAAAAATAAAGACTTTTGGATTGGAAATGTATTCCATTTGGAATCTTTCGCACTGCAAGTTTGCCTGAAACCCAAAACTTCGTGAAAAACAAGCGGAAATTAGGGATCTCACGGAGTTCGCGGAAACTGAATATATTATCATGAACCTCTTCTCTTTCTTACTGTAACTGATTTTATTTATTTCTTACAGTATTAAATGAGAAGCAAAGAAGGAACAAAGATTTAATTTTTTGGGTTCTTTCGCCTTTGTGTCTGTGATCTATGACTTACTTAAACTGATCTGATCTCCACAATTGCATAACTTCAACGGATATAAAGGATATGCCGGATACAAAACTCATTCTTGTATCATGGAGCAAGATCGCGATAAACGCCTTGTTTCGCTGATGTAAATTTAAGGCCAACAATTTTTGATATCGTTAGAGGAACAAGTGTGCCTTTTCATAGCTGTTCCTCTTGCGAGGAACGCTTCTGCGAACAAATAAATCCAGTTTGAGTGGTTTTGGGGGCCTAGAAAGGGAAAACCTAATTTTTGGCATTGCTCTACATAGAAATTCATAACAACATAGTCATGGCGAGATTTGCGTAGTTCTTACAAGTATTGAAGAGTTTTTAAAATCGGGAACAAGGAAGTTTGGGAAACAATCTTCTTACGTTTCCCTAAATTTTTACTTTCATGTTTTTACATGTCTTAGCAGGATTTTGTCAACCCAATTTTGGCCGTTGTTTTTATTCAGCATTGAGATTCTTAAGAGGCTTTGGCATGTTTTCTTCATCCCTTAACTGGCTTTTAAATTGACTTTTAGTTTTTTGGTGCTGTTCTCATTTTTGCTTAGGGAACGTTCCCATGATGGGACGATTGTTCCCATTTGGAGTGGTCCTATAGTATGAAAAGGAACAAATTGCTGTGAAAAATAGGAACAAGGTGTTCATTTAGAGCTAAAAAAGGAATCTTTTGTTCCGAATTTCGAACATTGAAAGGAACCTTTTGTTCCGAAATGAGTCGCTGAGGAACAAATGTTCCCATTGGTATTGTTCCTCTTTTTATCATTTTGGTCCGTTTTATTCATTTGAGGAACAATTGTTCTCGTTCGCGAGTTCCGTTTTGACTGAAATGTTCCTTTTTATTGTCACGCGGAACAATTTGTTCCTAACAATTAGTTCCCATTGATGTAAAATGGTTCCTATTAAGAAAATGACAGTTCCTTTGTACATGTTCTTCAACAGAACCATTCTTCTTTTCTTGCCATCCACGTTTTTGTCGCTTTTTAATTGCATGGCGAAGCGTTTGTTGTAGTGTTTTAAGTTTGACTCAACACGAAACAGAGTCAATAGCAGATTCTAACAGACTTTTCGAGGCGCTTCTTGACTTGTCCGGGCAAGGCAAGGTCGAAGACCATCACACCAACGCCATACTAATGCCAACTTGGGTTTGTAAATGAACCCAAGAATAATGAAGAATGGCAAGCAGATGCATACCTCAGTAAATTTCAACTCGCACAATGCAACCATTGTTGTAGGTATGCACAGGCTTGCCCGGGCAAGGCCGAACCCATTTGGGATGTAACTCCCTGCTATGAATTTAAGTACAATGGTAATAAGCTCGGGCAAGTAGGGACAAGTGCCGACAAGTTCCAAATTAAATGATGGCTCTATTGTTTGCCAATGGGTGTGATTGTTTGGTCGGTTTTTGCTAAGCGGTGCAAACAGAATTCTGTTGGCTGAATCAGTTCTTCTTTTCCAAGAATGAACAAGAAGGTCAAAGTCGACTGGTCTACGATTGATGGCGCATCGCCCAAACCAAAACGGCTTCACTTAGAAAAAGAAGATACGGACAGCTTGTATCATTGTCCAATTCAGGTATGCGAACACGAAGGATTTCAAAGTCAGCGTGGATGCAGGAAACACGTCAATTCTAAGCACAGCTGGTTCTTTTATTTTGACGAAAAACCCGACCTTACAGAACTTCGACATTCATCGCAAGTGCTCGACAGTAGGTCGTCAAAGACCACTACAGATGACTGTGAATCAAGCCGAACGCCAAAACACGGTGTCGTTGTTGTACCTTCATTTTCAGTCTCTGGTCAAATTGGCGAAGCATTCGCGAACTGGTTGACTGGTAGTGGTGGGGGTTGCAAGAAAGATCGTACAGCTCAACAGATAGTGAAGAGAAGCTTTAAATTTCTGAAATTTTGTTGCGAAGACGAGGAAGAATTGACGTTTGAAGTGATAGACTACAGTCTGTGCTCGCCAAATCTCTTGTTCAAATTCGTAGACTACTTGCAAGACGAGTGCAAACTCGGACATGGTGGGCGATTGGGATACATAGACGCAATTTCCGAACTAATGGACTTTAGAAAAATCAATGGGGCATCCTACGCAGTTCTGCGAAACCTATCTGCTACTGAGTTGTACCTCAAGAGAGCTCGAAAGACGGTGGCAAAAATGATGAGATTGCAGTGGACCCGAGAGCTGGACATCGACACGCTGGAAGCTCGAGGCCACTGGGCGACAATGGAGGAATTGCTGCAAGTGGTGACATTTCACTTGCCGCGTTACGAAAGCGTCGTAAAGACGTGCAAGAGCAATCCGGGCCAAGTGAACCCGTCCGACTTGACATTTGCCACGAGATTTGTGTCGATGTACTTGTTCATCAAAGTGAAGGGGTCGCGCCCCATGACTTATCAGTACTTGACAGTCGACATGGTTAGGGCAGCGAACGAGAACGGGGGATTTATTGACCAGAAAAAGTTCAAGACTGCCAGCAAATACGGGTTTGACTCCTTGATTCTGACCGATGCAAGCGTGCAGGTGCTCGACAGTTACATCAATTTCGTGAGGCCATTGCTAAAACCCCAGTGCGAGTTCGTTCTGGTCACGAGAAACGGAGGCCAACACGGCAAGCTGGGCGACGTCATGAGTAAACTAGTGTTTGACGCAATCGGAAAGTACGTTCACCCGACGCGCTATCGTCAAATCGTCGAAACGCAAAGCCTCAATCAGCTCACCAGCAAAGAGCAGAGCATTTTGTCGGAGGATCAGAAACACAGCTCGGCCGTCGCCAAAGTTCACTATCAAAAGCAAAGGTCGCGCGAAGTTGCTGTGAGGGCTCACGAGTGTCTGCAAAAGTTGCAAGGTACCAAAGGCTCTGAGGTGGACGAGGAGGTCAACAAGAGGTTTAGCCATTCAACTCTGAGCCTTGCAGCACCGACCGAAAGCACAGAATCAAAAAGCGCGCCTCCTCAGAGGGATGCCCCACCGACAAACCGATTGCGGATCCAAAGAAGCCATCGTCGGCTGTTGAAATTTACGGCGGACGAAGACGAGTTTCTAAAGAAGGGGATCGATACGCACGGATTTGGACAATGGACTGCTATTTTAAGAGACCCAGATTTTCGTTTTCAGAAAGGCAGGCTGGCAGATTCTTTAAAAAAGAGGGCTGAACTTAAGTTTTTCTCTAGTGAAAAATCCTAAGGGACTAAGTTGGTTGAAATGGGCTCGTAACGCACGGCAACCAGAGTTACTGCAACGCACATAAGTTCAAAAAATCACAGCAGTCGACAACTATCGCTTCAACTAGTAACACTCGGTTTTAATGTGTGACATTGTCGTTCGTTCGGTCATTCTGTGATTAAAAAAGGTTACTACTATGTTTTAGCTATTCTTGACTCGAAAAATAGTTCAGGATCGTGTTGGTGCAGACTTTTGCCCTTTTCTCCGATCTACGCGCGAGTAGACCAGTCCGCCGCCTCTTTCCTCGGCATGATGGGCTGCCCTGTTCCCCGAGGGTGCGCGTTCTTTCGAAAGCTGTATGGCTTAGCTCCCAACTGGGAATCGGCGTGATGAAGGTATCGGCTTCGTCGTCTTCTTGGATAATTTCCGTCCCCGAAACATCCATGAAATCCTCGTTTGCCGCACGAGTAAAAAAAAGCAGTCAGTCATTTCTGCAAGATTTAAACTTCAAAAATTCATGTCTTCGGAAAATCCGTAAAATCCACCTTTCCACACTCATATAAAATAAACATCTGAACATATAAAACATCTGGCTTAAACTTTTCATGCCAACAAATAACTCAAGTTTCATGTCTCCTAGTAATCCGTCTTTTCCGTGATGCGCTAAAAAGATGTTTGACATAAAACAAAACTTGTATCAATACTTGACTGCTGGTGCAATTCAGAGTCAACACAACTGAACATCTAAAACATCTGACTTAAACTTCTCATCCCGACAAGAAGCTCAAGTGTAATGTCTCCGAGAAATCCGAGAAATCCGTCTTTTCCGTATGTGCTGAAAAGATGTTTGACATAAAACAAAACTTGTATCAATACTTGACTGCTGGTGCAATTCAGAGTCAACACAACTGAACATCTAAAACATCTGTCTTAAACTTCTCATCCCGACAAGAAGCTCAAGTGTAATGGCTCCGAGAAATCCGTCCTTTCCGTATATGCTGAAAAGATGTTTGACATAAAACAAAACTTGTATCAATACTTGACTGCTGGTGCAATTCAGAGTCAACACAACTGAACATCTAAAACATCTGTCTTAAACTTCTCATCCCGACAAGAAGCTCAAGTGTAATGTCTCCGAGAAATCCGTCTTTTCCGTATGTGCTGAAAAGATGTTTGACATAAAACAAAACTTGTATCAAGACTTGACTGCTAATGCAATTTATAGAGTCAACACAACTGAACATCTAAAACATCTGAAAAAACGGGCCAAGTCTATAAGTGTTTTGCCATATAAGAGACGAAAAGAATAGAAAAACAATTAAATATTCATATCCCCGTCAAATCCGTGAAAGTTCACGCATAAGTTTGTACTGCGGATTGATGCATTGCATCCCTAAAAGCCAATGAAACTGCAAGTGTTCACTCTTGAAACAATCCTAAACTGGAAGACGGAAAAGACGGATTTGACGGGGATATGAATATTTAAACAGTCTACTTCTCTTTACTACTGTAAGTACTATCAATAATTATATATATTATACTTACAGTTGTAAGGAGAAGTAAAAAGAATTAAATATTCATATCCCCGTCAAATCCGTGAAATCCGTCTTTTTCTTTCTCAAATAAGTATGCACTTTGCATGATGTATTACATCCCGATAATCAGTGACACTGCAAGTGTCCGCCCTTGAATCAATCCTAAACTGGAGGACGGAAAAGACGGATTTGACGGGGATATGAATATTTAAACAGTCTACTTCTCTTTACTACTGTAAGTACTATCAATAATTATATATTATACTTACAGTTGTAAGGAGAAGTAAAAAGAATTAAATATTCATATCCCCGTCAAATCCGTGAAATCCGTCTTTTTCTTTCTCAAATAAGTATGCACTTTGCATGATGTATTACATCCCGATAATCAGTGACACTGCAAGTGTCCGCCCTTGAATCAATCCTAAAAAGACGGATTTTACGGGGATATGAATATTTAAACAGTCTATTTCTCGTTACTACTGTAAGTACTATCAATATCTTTACACTGCATATTTGTTTATATATTATGCTTACAGTTGTAAGGAGAAGTAAAAAGAATTAAATATTTATATCCCTGTCAAAGCCGCAAAATCCGTCTTTTTCGTTCTCACGTAAGTCTGTACTTTGGATTCATGTATCACATTCCACAAATCTGAAACTTTGCTTTCGGGTATTTGTATCAATCAAGTTGTCAAGCATCACTGAACTGTGTGTTTTTATTTGTTTCCGGATTTCCTGGATACACATCTCAATCAATTTTTGGCATATATCATTCAAGGAGCTATGTGGCCCGAAATGAAAAGGGAACCAAGAAGTACGGGAAACGATCTTCTCCTTCTTCTTCTTCTTCTTCTTCTTCTTCTTCTTCTTCTTCTTCTTCTTCTCCTCCTCCTCCTCCTCCTCCTTCTTCTTCTTCTTCTTCTTCTTCTTCTTCTCCTCCTCCTCCTCCTCCTTCTTCTTCTTCTTCTTCTTCTCCTCCTCCTCCTCCTCCTCCTCCTTCTTCTTCTTCTTCTTCTTCTTCTTCTTCTCCTCCTCCTCCTCCTCCTCCTCCTTCTTCTTCTTCTTCTTATCCGTAAACGCACATGAAAGTTTTCGAATTTAAATAAGAGGTTAGAAGAAAAAAAACTCATAATTTTTGTTTCTGTCCTTTAGCCTCAACATACCATACTCTCAAAACAAAATGTAATCAGAATCATAACAATATGACAATGATAATGAGATCGACAGCGACAGCGTCAACAACAGTTGTGACAGGGGAATGTTCGAAAAAACAGAAGTTTATTTGTTAATTCAAATTGTCTCATAAAATCACCTTGGAAATGAAGAATGTTCGTACGTTATTTTTCGTCAAAAAGATTACGTTAGGCTAAAAATCAAAAAGGCAATATCATGTTTTTAATTTCAGCTTTCATATTTAGCCAAAGGTTGCCTGAGACTTCAAGAGTTAGAGTTAGATCGAGCAATCCTGATTAATGAAGAGATGGCTCACGCCATGTGCCTGTGTGGTCTACGGGGACTGGAAACTATCTCCTTCACATTCACTCCAGTCTCTCCCGGTGCAATCAAGGAATTGCTTGGTAAATCTATATTTAATAGTTTTTTTAAAATGATCAGTTTAGTTTTGTCATACTAAAGAGAAATGTTTCCACTTATCATATTCATATTCAATGTTAGGTGCTTGTCCTCGGTTAGAGCGCATCGAAGTGCATATTGGAATATCAGATTACTTCATGGATGGAGACGATGGCGCCAGCAAGAAAAAGTACAGTCGCATTGTCAAGAAACTAACGGTATCGTACAACATTTTGAACTCGTCAAATTGTTAATGGACATAACTGTATTGTCCAGTGTCACCCTTGTAAACGAACGTTGACGGTGCGAATCTTTTTTTCGTTTTAGGTTGTTTTCTTTTTGTTTCCACTCCAGCCTTGAAAATGCCGTTACAAGTACTCTCGCTGACTAACAAATGCTTAAATGAGTTAGGTCTAATTAAGAATGTCTGTGCCCTTCAAGGGTTTCTAAACATCTAGAAAATCAGAAAATCAAATGTAGTGAGTGCCTATCCCGCGCACGGCGGGGCTACGTAGCTCTGTCATTTAGTACTTATAAAGGGAAGTAAGAAAAATTAATGCAGTAGCATATGTTTGTCTTGTTCTCACTTACTCCAGCACGCTTTTAGCCGAATTACACACTCTTGTCCACTGTTTGCTTCATTCCACCTTAATATTTCATTAATATTTGGGAGAGTATTTGTTGGAACTTTCTCCTGTGAAGGTAACATGGTTTGCTTGTCCTAGAACATAGGCTAACTTTTCCATGTTTCTTTTTTTATTCAGGATTTGAAAAGTGAAAACCCAGAATTTGCAAGAGTTCTGTGGATAAAAGCAGATTACGGATGAAAAGAGAAAATTATTTAAAGAGCCTTGTTCAAAAACTATACAGAATTATCAAGATTAATATATTTACGCCCATATTCTTTCTGCAATAAACCAAGATAAAAATTTATTTAATCTTTTTCATCAATATTATAATTTTCGCTCTTATCGCCATCGTAATACTTCACCTGACATAACCAGCAGTCACTTGGAACTGAATCAGCGACTCAGATTATTGAAGTCCTGTCAGCTTTCGGTGGTATTTGTCTGAGAAAGTAATGAAAAATAAATCAAGAGTTGGTGGTCCAAGGAAACTATATTCCCGCGGTGGTGTGGGAGGGAGACTCAAACATTTATATCAACTGGGGTGGCAAGGTAAATTTTCCGCTGTAAAGTTTTTGCGTGCAAATGCCCCGGCCTAAATGTGGCTTTTGACTGCACAAGACACTTGAAGGAACCATACAATAAACATAAATACCATTTTATTTTGATATAATCTAGATGTATACCACAAATATCTACAGCTTCAAATCCGTAAATTACCCGATGCCTCACATACACGCCTGGGCTGCCTGTGAGTAGTCACTAAACATTTTGTAACAAGAGTAGGCAATTTGGAAACTTTACGAGTATTTCTTGATTCTACTGAAAAATCTCTTCCCTACATTCGTGACTTGGGTTCGCTAAACAACTGTTTCGTTTTCGGTTGATGTGAACATGTTATCTGGTTCGGTCTCGGCTAAACTTCTTAAGCCTTGAAGCCAATATTTGTCAAGCGTTTTTACTAAACACAGCGGGAAGGAGCTGTATTGATACAGATGGCCAAGTCAACCAAAACCAGGTAAGCTTGGTGACCAAATTGGAAAACGCAAAGCATCCAATTGCATGATGTTTTTCAACTCAAAATCGTAAATTATAAGCTATAGGAGAGGAAGCATTTCACCAGAATGGTCTTAGCTGCATGGCTTTGTGTTGCATCCGGGTTCCCCCCCCCCCCCCAACAACAACAACAATAACTTTATTTCTGTGTCAAAGTACTTTAGCATACCTGCTAATTGGAGACACCGTCTGCTACTTGGCTACTTTAGCATACCTGCTAATTGGAGAAACCCCACCGCTCCTTTCTTAATCAAAGAACAACTGTGAAGAAGTCGTGGATATGTGACCTTATTTGCGATAAGGGGAAAACGGCGTTTTAACTAGTTTAAACGCATGAAAACTCTTTCTGGAAAGTGTTTAAACAACTTTTTAATGCGTTCAAACGTCCAGCTCTTTTGGGCATCAATTTTGTTGTTCATGAGCTTTTTAAAACACAATTTAACCTCGGGGTGCATATTTACATATTCGCGTTTGAATGAATTATCGAGAAAGGGAGATATCGTGGGAGTTAAAAAAAAATGTGATCCTTTTGAAAGCTGAACAGGTTTCTGTCTTGTCCGTATGGTCGGATAAATATTAGGCAAAAGGACGATTTCGCTAAAACGAAGCCAGCCAAACACTGCAGTATTTCGAGGAAACTGTCACACAAAGCTGTCGAACGAACGTAACCGAAATTTGACATATGCAAATATAATTATGCTTTTTACTGCCGGTAGGAGATGCAACATTTGCCGTCGTTTTCTTAAACAACTATTGACGCCATGCTTTTGGATATTAAAATAAACAAGTTTCATTCAAAACTTTCACTGAAAAAATGGCGCGTTTAGTTAAAACGAGGAGTATTTCTCAAAGCAAACTTGTGTTTACATTGTGGCTAGACGTGATGGCGCCACCTAAAAATAATTTAATTTTAGACTGCGTTGTTTTCGTTAGATATTATTTCCAACACTGAAAATGGCTTCGCGAATGTACCTATATTGGTTTCAAAAGTTTCCGTCGTCAATTCCTGTGCACACTTGGAAAATGTCTTGGGTTGAACGGCTCATATATTTTTTCGACAGATCGTGAATTGGATGAACGTAGGAGAAGCTGCGCTTGTGACGGAATATTGATTATCATTTCTTTCGCCGTTCGGCTGTTTGATCGGACGTTCCTTTTACAGTTTATTCGTTCGATCCGAGCTGAAATAAAGTTACTTTCCGTTCATCGGTTCGACTGTTGCTCCTTAGACATTACCGCGGAAAGCCGATAGAGGTGTTCCGGCAATACTTCGGAAAATCGATATCTATTGGTATGCCGCTGACATATCGATTTGTTTACATCTGAGTGAGTGACAAATTGTCATAATCTGACCCCTAAAGCCTGGTTTCCATATGATCGTCCGGATCGTCCGGATCGTCCCAGTCGTCTCAAAAAGTGTTCAGACGATCGGGACGATCATATGGAAACGCTACCCAGACGATCGCAAACGACCCGGACGACTGAGACGACCTCGATCGCTTGGATAGAATTGAGTTCTATCCGGACGATCGGGACGATCGTGAAAATTTTGAAGCGATCATATGGAAACGCTCTCAGACGACTGAGACGATCGGGACGATCGAAGGCTATCCCAGAAGTCATCAGTCTTATTTCACGTGCTCCATTTCAAAATGGCGGCAGAAAACAAGTATTTGAAGCGATCGAGACGATCATATGGAAACCAGCAATCGTCTCAGTCGTCCCGATCGTTTCGAAAGTTTTGGAAACGACTGGGACGATCGGGACGATCCGGACGATCATATGGAAACCAGGCTTAACAATACTCATTCCTACGCTTCGCGTATCCACGACTAAAAAGGAGATATGTACGGGTCCGCAAATGATCCCAGGACCGCAAATGATCCCGGACCGCAAATGATCCCCAAATTGGACCGCAAATGATCCCGGACCGCAAATGATCCCCGTATTGCACCATGTTGGACCGCAAATGATCCCGAACAAAAAATAAGGAATGGCATGGAAGGTGAAATGGTATGGATAGGGAATTGGCATGAATTGCGATTATTTTAATCAAAGCCTTAAATCATGGCTCACAACTATCATCATCTGATTAATTTTAAAAAGGTAAACGTGGTCACACAATTTGTGCAACTGATGTGAAGCAGTCAATCAGTGTTATCACACCAGGATCCAAACCTATCTCGTTTTTCCTTCCGTCTTTAGAGATCTTTGTGTTTGTTCTTATCTTTAGTAACTCCAAGAACGTTCACAAATGATGCCAATGAAATAAGAACAGGACAGTTTAGCCATATTTTCCGAACGCGTGGGAATCACAGCTCACACGACGGTGACAAGTTTCGGATGATCTTTGACCCCTGCTCCGATTTCAACCACATCACCGCGTTTCTCGCCTGCCTCAGGCCAGTCGGCTGATCCCATGGATGTGAGAAAGAAACACTTCTAGTATTCTGCGTACAATTTTAAATGAGAGTGCTCAGTGAACAAAAGACTTTTATTTCAAAAGATAACGAAATCAACTGCGGAATTTTTCAGTTATTTCTTCACGGGTATGTGTGTATTTAATTCTCCGTTGTATTTGTGATAATACAATTGAATTATACTAGCCTGGGACCAGGCTCCGCAGTGGGGTTAAGAAGCGAAAAGAAGGAACGTGGCCAAAAAAAAAATCGGCGAGCGAAGCGAGCCGACCCGGGGACTGGCGGCTCGCTTCGCTTGCATGTTTCCAGGCTCGATTTCACTGAAATCGGGCACATGTACCGAAGCGTTGATCATATACCCGACAGAAATGAAATCTGATTAAGCATGTTCTCGAACGTCCTGGGATGTATAATACAACAAACAGAAGACATGAAACGAAACTCGCAGTCCACGATCACAACAAGTGTCGTTACAAAATCAATTACTGTACTATGCAGCCGGCGTCCTGAAATCAACAAACAGACAGAACGTCACGCAAGATCACAGATTTCCCACTAAAAACGAAAAAAAACAAAAACAAAAAAAGAACTATGGAATAATTCTCATAAAATGATAAAACGTGTTTTTGTGTGTCATTTTTATATCAATCCATGCCATTCCTTATTTTTTTGCTCGGGATCATTTGCGGTCCAATATGGGGATCATTTGCGGTCCGGGATCATTTGCGGTCCATTTTGGGGATCATTTGCGGTCCGGGATCATTTGCGGTCCTGGATCATTTGCGGACCCGTACAGATATAAATGATAGCTGAGTTAACATAAATGATAGTCTGAGTGTCTCAGAGTGTCGACTGGCTGCGTGTGAGTATAAGAAGCACCGTGGCTGGTGGTGATTGGTGCGTTTCGATCCTCGCTTAGGCTGTTGTTGATTGGAGGATTTCGATCCTTGTCGTTCAGACTAGAAATTGTTCCCTCAGCGGTCCGCTTTGGTACTGATCGGCTGTTGTGTTGTTTGATCGTGGGCATCCACGCTTCAGGAATTTCAATTCCACTGTCCCTGTTGATGTTGTTAGGGTGAAGTCTTGTGTGAATAGCCTCTCTAACCCTACGGGTGTACCAATGTGGGTCTCGGTCAATAAATTTAACTTCGTCCCAGAGCGGATAATGTCCGTTCGCGTTGCTATGTTCTGAAACGGCGGAGGATTGGGTTCAAGCAAGCCGTATGTCTCTATCGTGTTCCTTAATCCGTTCATGCATAGATCTTCCCGTCTCTCCAATATCAACCTTACCACATTCTCAGGGAATCTTGTAGACTACTCCGTCTTGTTTTACTGGATCGACAATGTCCTTAGGTCGCACTAGGTGTGATCTAAGAGTTTTGTCAGATCTGAAAACAGTCCGTATGCCTTGTTGTTGTAGGCAACGGCGAAGAGCCTCCGATGTGCCTTTGACGTATGGCAGAAGCACAGTAGATTTAATTTCGGATTCAGGTTCTTTAGTGGTTGTTCGTCCCTTGGTTTTCGTAAGAAGCTGACCCGTGCCTTGCCAACCGCACGACTCTAACACCTACACAGATTGCAGACCTCTTGAGTTTCGTTCTTAGATCCACATACTTCCACTATGATGGACTGATTTACGAACAGCAAGAAGGAGCAGCCATGGGTAGCCCGGTATCCGCAGTGATAGCTAATCTCTACATGGAGGGTTTTGAGGAGCAACCTTTGACATCGACGCCCTGTACACCTAAGATCTGGAAACGCTATGTGGATGACACCCTTACTATCTTAAATCGTGACAAAGTTGACTCGTTCTTACAACACCTCAATAGTCAACAGCCGACGATCCGTTTCACAATGGAAACAGAGAATGACAACTCAATTCCCTTCCTTGATACGTTGATCATCAAGGATTCGAACGGATACCTCTCTCCAGTGTTTACAGAAAGCCTACACACACTGACCAGTACCTAGCAACCAATCATGAGTCTTGCAAGCCAGAATCACATCATAATCACGGCTTATTCGAGGCGGCTTGCTGTAGGCTGGCTTCAAAGTTATACATGGACCGTATAGCGGCTGCCAGAGGCGCCTTGTATATGCTTTCGGTTCGACCTTGTTGAGCTGCGTCCTTGCTGTACTTTGCGAGGACGATTAGCTAGACAGTTACTATTATTACTACTATTATTGTTATTATTATTATTATTATTATTATTATTATTATTATTACATAGAATCGCTTATAACAGTAGACACCTCTGTTAACAGTTGCATTATACAGTCGGACCAAAGGGGCAGCAGACCAAAAAATCCAGCGACTTTCTTTGATTGCGCGTTTTCTGTCAGTACAACGACAAACATTTTAATACCAAACATTGATCTGTTTAGTTTTTTTACTTCAATAGTTAATAAGCAGATGACATTAGAAAGAAAGCGAAAAACCTCAGGCCAATTCAGTGGTATGTAAAGAACATTTGAAGTGAAATGACACTATATAACATTTTATTTCTCAACACAGTCAATTCAAATGTCCGAAATGATTGAGATCTGAACCAATATGACACCAAAGCGAACCGTTTTATGGATGCGCTGCACACAACATCGGACGATGGGCGATTTTGGACAGTATAGTGCTGCGCGATAAAAATGGAGAGAAATTAGCGTATAGACCTTGAAAAATCTCTTATTAACGTTATAGCCAAAAGGTTAAAATGCTTTGTTTTACTCGGCTGGTTGCTGGACACCTGTTGCGGGTTTTGTTTTATCTTACCTGCTACAAGCTTTGATACATGGCCAGTGGCCTTTGAGCGCCTCGTACGCCATTGATTCATTTGATTTCTACTGATCTCGCCTCATGTATCAGCTGCTTCAATGAATTCCTCTTGGCAAAAAGCTTCAAGAAACGTTCTGTTTCGATTTTACCCGAATGTTCATATAATCTTTTTATGCGCTGGAATAAGCTTTGTCTGTTACATGGTCCTGTACAAGGATGTGTTCCTGTTTCAGAAAAAATATTTTCTTAACATTTCTGTGGAACAACGTATTCCGAGAAAACAGCCGCGAAGTAAGTTGATTTTACTTTACACACAGTTTTTCGGTAAAAAGTGGCCTGACTATGCGGTTTTAGATCCACGTTATATGACTTTTATGGAAGGGGACACAGCGTTTAAGGATTGTGAAGTTTCTTCTTGTTTGGTGACTTACGACAAAAGTAAGCTGCTGCAAGCTGATGCGATCGGATTTCACGGACGTGATATGCCTGAAGTTCTGCCAGCACAGCGAACCACCAATCAAATTTGGTTCTATTTCGTCCTGGAAAATCCTATAAACGTAGTTATGGACGCTTTTGGTTACGCGGGAGTTTTTAACTGGACGATGACATACAGACGAGACTCTGAGATTCATGCGCCTTATGGGAAGTATATGCCATTGAAGAAGACCTCCCAAGAATTCGACAGTTTTGACACAACTACAAAAGATAAAAAAGTTGCTTGGTTGGTCAGTAACTGCCGTGCAACCGAACGAAAGGAATACGTCGAGGAATTACAAAACTACATCAACGTTACGATATATGGTCATTGTGGTGACAGCAAAAGTTGTCCTGCGGAACGTCATTCACCCATCTGCAACGCGCTACTTAAGAGACACAAGTTTTATTTGGCTTTTGAGAATGCTAACTGCGCTGAATACATTACTGAAAAATACTGGGATAATGCGATCAATAACAACATTGTACCAGTAGTGATGGGCGGTGCCGACTATAAAACGCTTGCAATTCCCAATTCATACATTAATGTGCAAGACTTTGATTCTCCCAAAACGCTTGCTGAATATCTGCTTTATCTCGATCGCAATGATTCCGCGTACAGAGAGTATTTCAATTGGAGGAAATTGTATCAGCGCGTTGCTCCCAAGTGGGCATGTACTTTGTGCAAACAACTTCACAACGAAAGCCTTTATTCACCGCCAAGGGTGTATGAGAACATGGCAAAATTTTGGGACAAAAGTCAATGTAGAAGATTAAGCCTTATTTAAGCATCCAAACAACAACAATTGAGAGGTTTTGATATAGTTTGGTAAGAGATGTATAAACAATCTCAACTCTCAACTAGATTCACTGGTATCAACACAAAAAACAACAACATCAATATTCTCAACCCTTACAGCTGTACTCTTCTGCACGTGACTGCGTATACCAGAGAAAACTGGAGCCGGGATGGGTAAAATATTTTGACGGATTCGAAAATTCTCTTAAATTGACTAAAGAGGCACTTTGCAGCGAACCAGAGGGAAAACCTCAAAAGGAGATAGAGCTTGATATAGCTTTTTCATATTATCTTTATACAAAAAACTCAAGAAGTCTCCAATAAAAAGTAGTTTGTAATATTGCTTTATGCTTGTTCAATTTTGTTCATAGTCAGTGTAACATTACAACTGGGTAAAGATTTTTTCTGACATGACATGCTACAATAATAATTTAAAAAATTACAAAGCAGACATCCCGGCTGTTTTTTCACACTTTAGGGACGACCTGTCGACGATTACCCAATATGACAGATGTTCGTTACTGTATCAGTTTAGCTTAAATAACCTAGGTCGTAAGCTGGGGATATTGATTCAGGGGACACAAAATGGGTAACAACTCTGACTAAGAACGGCAGTTATGGTGCAGAGACATTTGAACTTGTGGGGACTCCTCCTAGGTCGGGTTTCTGAGGTCCTTACTGATTACATGCCCACCGCCAAGGAAAGGGGCAACTATACCAGTTAAGTCTGTACAGTTTTGGGAGAGATTTTCCCGCGTTTACTTAGAAGTGTCATAGTTTAGCTTCCCGAGGCGGAATCACACTGATCTTACAACATATTTTTTTTTGGTTGCAGAGGTGTGACCGGTTCGTCACTGATTATAAATTCTGCGTACAGATTACTTCATTCACTTAGTTCGAACGCGGCTAAAAAGAAAGACCAAATTTAAAGAAAGAAAGCTGTCAACACACATCCCACATATATGTCGTTTTTAGCTATAGACTTCAGTTTTTTAGTTACTTGCAATTCGGCTTACAATTAATAAAGCAAATACCACCATACTTAACCATAAAAAATAGAAAAAAATCCCTAATTAAAGCATTTTACGTAAATAGACTACCAGAGATCTAGCACTGTTCGTAAGAAACGAAAAAAAATATATAATAAAATCTAATTAAACCCAAACACAAGAGATGCCTATATTTTCAATGTTACATAGGAGGGTCCATTTCTTGTTAAATTAGTGCTGTTAGGGTTAGGGTAATAAGGGTTGGGTTTATAACATAGTATTATGACATACTGTAATTTTTAAAAAGACCACGGCATTTCTTTTTAATTTATAAGACATGTTTCAATGTTGCAAAAATCATTGTCAGTTACAAAGTGTTTGAAAAACTGTTGGAAATATAACAACCAAGTAAAACATACATAATAAATGAGATCACGTGCCAATGTTCACAACGTAACCATAGTTACAAAGTGTATGAAAAATAGAAATCGTTGGAACATACAACCAGAAGAAGTATTTATAATACACTAAAGGGAAAGTGTTAAGTTGACGTGATTAATCTGCTGATTTAAGTTGAGTTTTTCCCAGTGGATGTGCATATTATCATTTTATAGTTGTATTTTCTTGAGGTGCCTGTAGCCCGAATAAGCCCTAATGGTTTCTATATGGGCATCCTCGCCTAATGCTTTTCTCTTATCGATTATTTAATATCTCTTGTAGTTAAATACATATTTATCTTGTAATTTAAAATAACAATAAGTGGCAAAAATAAACTGAAACTGAAACTGAAACATAGCTCCCTTAAGTTTAAGTTGAAATTTGGTGGAGGCAGAATCAAGGATTTTAGCACTCTCAAGAACAAGATTTAAGACAAGGTTCTGAGCTTTGTAGATGTTTAAAGATGTGAGAGGACCTGCCAGAAGAGAAATGTTCACGGACACGTAAAGCGAAATGTCGGCAAGTTTCGCCGATATAGCAAGCATTACAGCACCCACATGTGAATTGATACACCACATGTGAACGAAGTTCTCTAGGGACAGAGTCCTTCACTGGTAAACTGTTCTTAACTTAAACGTGATAAACAATGGTTTGAATATGTGAATGATCATCGCAGTTACGAACACTACTTCGGCTATAGTGAAAATAAAGCTTGAAAAAATTCAGGCTCGTACGGAAATCGAATCCACGACCCCTGCGATACCGGTGCAGTGCTCCACCAACTGAGCTAACAAGCCATCTGGGAGCTGGTCATATTTTTGGTTCGTAATATACCCGTGAGTGATGAATATATGAGAATGAATATAAGAAAATCATATATTTGAACCGCGGCTTAAAGAATGAATATGTGAATGATCATCGCAGTTACGAACACTACTTAAGCAATAGTGAAAATAAAGCCTGAAAAAAAAATTAAGGTTTGTACGGGAATCGACCCCACGACCTCTGCAATACCGGTGCAGTGCTCTACCAACTGTGC
>JAEMWC010000001.1:1035000-1157500 GCA_016490735.1 Pachyseris speciosa | reverse complement strand
GTGGTCCCTGAGTGGTGAGTCTGTACGAGGATATAAGGCAGTGAGCAAGGTGAGAAAGATCTGTGACTATTTTGCTGGCTTTTGAGATGTCACCAAGATCCCTTTTCATGGTGTGGCTAATAAGTTCGATGCAGGCAAAAGATATCAGTCTTGTTGATGGTTGTGGGTAAATTGATTTCATTAGACCAAGCTTGAGTGCTTCCGTTTGATGAGAACTGGGATGAGGTTGCATCTAGAAAGATTCGTGATGGTTTCCTTGGAAGAAGCTACTCGTTTCTTTTCATGAGTCTTGATAAACTGAGCGGAAGTTTTCGAAACGCTGTGGGCAATCATTTCCGCAATTTGTTTACCAACATCCCCCCCCCTCCCTTGAGGAGAGTACTTGAATTGTCCTAGCGGCGGTCAAGTACATTCCTGAGGGAAACCGGACAGAAAGTAGCCCCAAAGTCAGTAGACCTTATTCGTATTATCCTTAATGACCTGTAACTAGCCTGGACACGAGTCTTAAACGGGGGAATCTTTTCATATGTAAATGCATTCCCCCGCAAGAGCCTCAACTTCGTGTTAGATCCAGTTCAATAACAAGAATACGAATATGATCTCTGAATATGATCTATTGTAATCACCAGCCTTTGAATACAGCCTGCATTAATGCGAACTTTAACAGAGGGGGAACAAGGGTATTTTCGTGACGCCGTGATCCGGTTTTTTTGTGCTCTGTGAATCGTGATTCGATAAAAAAACTGTTCCGTGAATCGTGATTGAAGTGTATTCCGTGAGGCGTGAAATGCAAAAGTCCTTGGCTGTGAATCGTGAATAGATAAGAAATAAATCGTGAATGTCTAAAGTTGAGTTCGTAGCTGAATTTCACTGCATTTTGATTAAATTTTTTTGCGTGAACTTAGTGAATTTAACACTTGAGTCGTGATTCGTGAAATCGAAAATTTACTATCGTGACTTCGTGACAAGACCCCCCTTGTCCCCCCCTCCCCCTCTTAACAGCGTTTTCAGTTTTTTTGTTTAAAGTAAATGTCGAAAGTGATTCCTCATTTGCTTTGGTTTTACTTTACCTCGCTCTGTGATTGGTTAGCAGTTAGTGCAGTTGTCTGAACCAATAAGAAGCAACCCAAGCATTTTCTCGCGCTCGGCCCGGTTCGTCACGCTTTTCACGTCTGTTGTGATTGCCAAGAATATTTCCTTTGGCTGAGTCGCACTAACGCCTGAGTCGTACGGCACTGTTACAAATTAAAAGCGACTGAGACTACAAGATGGCTCGACTACGATGTTGATTTGTCGTCAAAACAAAAAACTTTAATGGGTAGAAAGGAAATCACAAAACAAGAGAGTTTCAATATTAGCGGAATTGAGATAACATGTTTGAACATGTCGAACTAAAAGGAAGTTAAAAAATAAATTGTAAAAATACTTACATTGTAGCTTAAGTGTGTTCGTGCTTATTATAATCAGTTCACACGTTGATGTGTGTTTTGCTATGAGACACTGGTTGTAACAGGAAATCAATTAATGATTCTCTACTCATCAACGAAAGCCATTAATTTCGATGACAGTAGTAAAAGCCGAAAAGTGAAACCGTTTAAAGATGTCTTTTTTCCGTCAACTGAATACAATGTTTTCTATGATTTCAATAGAACCATTCAAAACAGCGAACAGATGTTCCGTGTGGTATGATTATAGGGATAAATAGATTAGACGGCATGAAGAACGAAAACTTTTTAACCATAGTACATATTACTGCATCCAAAGCTTTTTCATTGCATTCAGTTTTACTAATGGGTTATTAGGTTTTTTTTCTAATGTAAGAAAGGTGATTTAAATTTTAGTAAACCTTCAATAGTAATATGACGCACAGGGTAAATAATTCATCACAGCTGAATGCTGTTGATTTTTTCCCGTCCTAAAACAAATATTTTTAAGAAGCCAATTTCTTTTGCTATTTGCAATTTGAATTCTCTCTTTTTCAGTGCCTTTAACCATGACAACACTTAACAATGATTTTGTCAGTAACCCGATATTCCTGATATTCGAAAGCCATTTTATACTTTCCAGAGTGTTGGCTGATTGAAGAAATTTTGATTTTTAGTTGATGATTTTCCCATTAAACGCGTCTTTGTCATGGAGATTATTGACATTGCCGACAATGCTTGTTTCCTGACGGCAGACTTTGTTAATTCACACGTCACGTGACGGCCCATTTTTGTATTAACTAAACACCATAAAATGACAAGTTGCTTTTGTTTCACCACAAACCTTGTCGAGACGTAAAGCAAGCGAGAAAAATATAGTTATGATAGTCAGTCGGTTTAAGTGAATTAGTTTTGGTTCCCTTCGCGAAGACTTGCAACAAAAAAGAGTTAGTGGTATACGCGCCCAGCCGGTGGAATTGATGAAAATTATCTTTCACACAATTTCCTATTCGTGTGACCAAGGCGATTCATTTGTCCCTAGCAATAATTCTTCAGTGTTAAGTGTGTCATTGGAAAGCTTATATCTCGTTTTAATGATGAACGAAACCGTCGGATCACTCAACGATGATCATGATCATGGTACGGAAATTTCAAAAGCAACGGTCGCCGTTGTGGCAGGAATCTGTAGCCTGGTTTTTGGTTTGGTTGGATTCTTAACAAACAGCGTTCTTTTGTTTACACTCTACAAAGATCCGTACAATTATTTCCGAAGCCGCGCTACCACGTATTTTGTCGCAAGCCTCTCTGTGAGTGATTTCCTTGGTGGCAGTTTTGTGCAGCCCATGTACGCAGCTTGTATGTTTGGCAGAACAGTTGGAGTTGAGTACACGAACCTCTGTAATATTACGCTCATTTTGTCTCATGCAAGCACCAAGATTTCAATTATCGTAGTCGTTGTACTATCGTTGGATAGGTATTTAGCGGTGAAGCTTTCGTGGAGGTACAAGCGCCTTGTAACAGTTCGAAAAGCTATAATTTGTGACATTTTCATTTGGCTCTTCTGCGCTGCATTTGAAGCATCGCACTCTATAAGTGAATCTGAAGAGATATTTCACGAGATTGATCTTCATCTCCAAACCACTGTACCACTGTCGATCCTATGCGTTGCCTATACCGCTACGTACTTTGAATTTCGTCGCTACTCAAGAAACGTTATATTTGTGCGAGCTAACATTGGTGGAAGGTCGCGTGTGTTCGCCAGAAACATTCGACTAGAAAAAAAGATCGTTTTGACCGTGTTTTTAATCATGGTTGTGCTGTTCATATCGCTATTGCCGCATTTAATTACTAACAATTTAGTGGATCACTGCCATGAGGAAGGTAGCGGTATATGTAGCGAGTTATGGTTTGAGATCATTAGAGCCCTTTCAGTACCAATGTTGTGTGTGAGCTGTGCGTTAAATCCATTCCTTTACGCATGGAGGATACCTCAGTACAGGCAAGCTTTACGGGTGGTGGGGCTGACCACATGTCAGAGGCTTCGACGAAGAAATCGCACCATCAGTGATCAAGTGTTAAATATGCCTACAGCTCTAGCATCTGCAAGTATCGTTGAACAAAACATCCCCGCAGTTAACCATCTTCAACCAAAACAAGATGGCTTGTAGACCACCGAGCTTTTCAATGCGCTCAGTACATTTTGCGTGATAGCAAGGTTCGTAGAGCATGTTGGAGAGCATTGATTTTGTCTTAGAACTGCACTGAAGTTATTCACCATTGTCATTAAGCTCTTCTTGTGCCGAAAGATTGTAAACGGCATAATTAGTTTGACTGACACAACTCGTTCTGATCATAAAATTACAAACTACTTGAGCAAGATTCTAGTTTCTTTATGTCTTTTATCAACGAAATGTTGTGCGCGTATGAGTGGACTTTGAGGTAGTAGGCCAAGACTGAAATACGCCAAGAACCGGGTGCTACGGGAAAGCGAAAGAAGCCGAAACAAAAGATTATGTCGAATTTAGGAATAATATGCGAAGAAAAAAAGAAAGCTTCAGTGAATATTCCTTAAAGTATCGGAATATTAGTTATGAAATTTAAAGAAAGGGTTGCAATTCTGTAAAAAGCAAGTTTTGGCGAGACAATGATGAAATAAGACATCTTTCCCAAATGGTTTACATTGTAGGGGTCTTGAACTGTTTCATTGGGGGACAATTCTTCTGAAAGGTTGTCATTAATTTCTTTTATTACCGAATGCTTTCGTCCGACAGTGAATCCACATTCATAGTAAATGAGCGAAAGAGAAAACAGCAGGTGGACCAAATTTGTCCCTAAAGCAGATTATTATCAAGAGCTGAACGATATCCAAGTAGCCAAAGAGAAATACATAATGAAGAATTCTGTGTGCGTTCGATGAGCCATATTTCGGAAAACGTATCATTATTTTCTTTAAAAAAATTGAACGGAATGCAAATTTGTTGTAAATTAGTATTGTGTCACAGTTTCCAAACACATCTTCTCAGTTTCATCTTAATCGAGGAATCAGAGGTTGTTCCTTTTATTTTTTTATTTATTTTTTTATTTTTTCTATAACGCAGACAACATTACGCATTTTTCTTTGATTACTGGTGGCACTAACATGTCCATTTACGGTGAATTTTATCGGTAACCCTCTGATTACAGCTTTCATTCACCTTGCATATTAATGTGCATATTAATGTAAGTGCTCAATACGGTAAAAGAGGTGACCTATGTTCTTATGTATATGCCGAGCTGGTGCGATATGTTTTGTTTTTCGTGTTTCTAGTAACATCAGCAATCATCTGAGAAAGCATGGAAGAATAACTCAGTAGTGCAAGCAGTGCAAACCATTTCGAATTTCATGCATAAATAATAAAAATTAACAAGTAAACGACCTTTATTTACCCTCGGCAGTATTTATAGCCCAAAGGCTAGTGGTACCGAGAAAATACATGAAACAAGTAATTCAACTAAACGTTACAATTTTGGTTATTCACAAGCGTGGCCGAGCTAGAGCTAGAGCGGAGCCTCCACGTTGCAAGTTCAGCGCTCTACGCGCTCGGCCACCCTGCCTCATATTTGCATAGCAATATTCTTTTGTTGGAAGCGTATTCAGTTGGTATTTTGCTGGATTATTTTTAATGCCCCGAATACACTTATGTTTGCTATGATAATAAATTGCTTCCTCATTACCCAGAGAGGATTTCTCTGCTAAGATACAAAATTACTCACATCTTAACTAGAAAACATTTGTCCGGAGATGAAACAATTATCAGTTTCCGCAAAATTTATCCAACTAACTTGCAAAAAATTGACCTTTTGTCCACGTTATGGTCCTTTTTCTTCCAGGCCATCCACAGCCAGTGATAAGGAACACTAGTTTGCTTGTAATAAAAGGTGGACCATTATTTTCCATTGAATAATGATTTACGTTCCCATCGATCCATAAATGTTGCTGGGGTTATTGAAAGTGAAATGCGCTTTGGCAATAAACTTAGGCGTGGGTTTTATTTTCATCAATTCTGTTAAATCTGCCAATGATAATTTCAATTGTGTAAAGTAATAATTAACTCGCAGATCATGATACGAATTTAGGATGCCGGATGACGTGGGCTGATCACCAGATTAATAAAGCTCTTGTGACAGTGAAAATATACTTTACACACGAAGCTCAGCGCTTTTCTTAGTGTCAGCCTGTTAGGTGTTCAATTGTAGAGGCTTATCAGGGACCGCTCAGGGGGACCGCTCAGGGGGCCGGCCCCCCCTACTTTTTGCGGAAAAATTAATAAATAAGTGAAAGACATATCCAAAAAAATTACTTTCACGGGATAATAGTGCTTGGCTAAAGGTGGTTCCTTTTGATCCTGTCTGATGGAATAAATTTTAAAACCACTATCTTAAATCTAAAATGGGATTGACAGACCATCGCGACTCTTGCTGTGTGCTCATTGTGTTGTTCACGGCCTTTATAGTTTTGCTTCAAGCATATCTTTTAGCGATCTTCCATTTCTATAAGAAATAAAGGGAGGTTCCTTGAATATCTCTCTGAGTAATGGTTGTTCTTGTATTAGATGCTATTTGTCCATTAGTATGTTTTTCAAACATGGTAACGATGGCTCAAATTGCGTCACGACGTGTGGAAGCGCCTTGTGCGTTCTCTGTTTCTGTGTTAGAGCTGTTTTTCTGTCCGCATAGTTAACTTCTGAGAGTATCTGTTCCACCATTTTCTTAGGGTAACTACTAGACATAAGGCGTGTTTTAAAGTGTTCTATGTTGTCTGTGAAAGTAACTCTTGAAAAGTTACTCAAGAAAGGCTCAAAGAAAAGACTTAATTTTAGAGTACTAAACACTCAAAAAGACAGAACAGACAAACTTTGCCTTACTGACGTGGCAAATGATTTTTGGTCATAATGACAATCGAAAAAGGAATTTCTGGTACATTCAGAGAATCCGATTTCGTGACAGTAAGCGAATAAATGAACCAAAGTTATGATTGTAGTACCTTCGTTCACAGATTTCGTTTAGTGTGATTACAAAGTTTATTTTGTCACTAGCCCCTTTCTCTAAATGCTTGAATCGAGTTGAAAAGTGTAGAAAAGGATATCACCTGATTTTTTGAGTTAATAAAAGATGTTAACTGCTGGACAAAGCTTATGACAGTTAAGAATTAAACGGAATTATATGCGTTTTAATTATTTTTAGAGTTAGTCCCCTTCCCTCACTTGAAAATGTGGGAGCGCCCCCCCCCCCCACTTTAAAAACTGCTGCGCGGGCCCTGTGTATTCAAGGGTATTAGCTAAACCTTTGCTGTTATCAGTCTGGGCAGGGCATCTGACAAATTTTACTCATAGTATGTAGGGTGTTAATCAATCACTCACCCAATCAATCAGTCAGTCACTCAGTCACTCAAGCAGACGACCACTTGATTACACAACGGTCAATGAAACGGTTGGTTGCTGGAAGCTAGTCTGGTCTCGAGTCGATTAGGTGTTTTTGGTAGTCGACCAAATACATCCAGGGATTAGATAGATGAATGGATGAAATTGAATTTCTGACGACCAAAAACCAGCTATTTCAATCATCTACACATTAACTCTTAAACAGCGGTTTTACCAAAATATGGGTCCTTACTGAACCAATGCTTTGAAAACCTGCAACTTTCCCAAATCTCGGACTATGGGTGAAATGAACCAAGGTTATTACCAAATGCTCAGTTGTTTAGACTTTATAACCCGTAAACTGGCCAAAAATCCCCATTTTCATTGAGTTTGACCGTTTATTCTGTTGCAAACCAAAAATGGCGTGGAACGCCCACAGACAACACCAAAAAATACGCAAAGACGAAAATTCCTCTTGAAGCTAAAATGTCTACACTGACAGCAAACTCTGACTCCACTTATTGCAATCTGTTCCACATTTTCCTGCTCCCGTCTTTAGCGCGACCTGGATTTCAGTTGCTCTCATTGGTCTGTAATTTTCGCGTTTGTGACCCAAAGGCGTTCTGGGTAATTCTTGCATAACGACGGAATAGAAGTCCGCCAATTTCCATTTAGACATTTTTTAGAAGTGTCTCGCCACCCAGTCCTACTGAGAAAATATTGTACCTATTGCATTATTTGCAAGTCAAAACTCGCTAAACATTTGGCATGCGAGGTCCAGGAATCCATCCACAGAACGGCTGGAAAGACAACCTTTCGGCGGCCCACTTGCTTGTTTTTCACCTCTGTTTTCTTTCAGAGGGTTGCCTCTACCCACCAACCCACCCAAACGGCTCGAAAAACACGCCTATAAATCAAATACTTACTCTAGTGCGCGAGTCAGTAGGTTTAAAACAAGCAACAGCTAGCGTGACAAGCGTGACAAGAAAGATAAAACCTTCGGTCTTGTGGACCAGCACAATATCTGTGGTTACCCCTTATCGATCGACTTAACCTCCTACTGTCGGGGAATTGCAAAAAAGACATACAGAACGTCCCCTGGGAAATGGCTAATGGCTGTTAAAGCTTCGATGATAAAATTAGGAATAATTTCCAGAGGTCGTGACTGGGGAGAAACAAAGTGCAGACTGAAAAAGCGGGACAAAAATGGATCCGTTCTCCGTTGCAAATGAAGGATCTATTAACCTTTATTCTCTTCCGCAACTGATTCGCTTGATCAGCTTGGCTGGTTAAACTTAAAACAACGCAGCCACTTCCCTCGCTGCTTGTATGATTATAAATGCGTGAATGAAATTACTTCTCATAACTTGGAATTATTAAGAAACAGCGATTTACATAGATATAGCACACTTTGCAAAGATGATCTTAGACTTCCATCAGTAAAACGGAACTGGGGTAATCAAAGAACCTGTTACCATGCCTTTAAAGACTGGAATACCTTGGGCAGTGACTTGTGAAACCCAGATTCCATATCTCAGTTTAGAACTAAATTTTATAAAGCTTTTTTAATTTAATTATATAATTTGGTGTTTACTTTTGTACTTTTGTATACTCTTAGTAATTTAATGTTATTTTGGATCAGGACCTCTCTGTAGATCACCTACTGGTGAGAGAGCTTTCCTGTATAAATATCATTATCATGGTTATTAAGGTAGAATGTCAGGCGTAGGCTTCTTTGCTTAGTTATGCAAAGCATTAAGTTAAGGTCACCAGGGCAATCTAGGAGAGAGTTGGACGCAATGGGCTTTGAGAACAACGCTCTGGATCGGGCGACTTAATTTTAAGTGACATCTGCATCCACTTGCACCTTCAGATCAGAAGATTTCATTTCCACATAACACCTATAAAGTTGAACTGTTAAAATATTTTAATTTTATTTAACTGTAAATAACTCAGGTTTTAGACAAGTTGTAAATTTTCTTAGGTCCATTACTACGTTAGATCCTTAGATAAACGACCCTACAAGTTTTTAGCTTTGAATATTATCGTTTCAAAATAAAGGTTATATCTATGTATATGTATGAAAACGAGAGAGGCGTCACGACGATCGGGAATGGAATTATAGACAACTCTACCCTGGGAGGCACAAGAAAGAAAACTGCCTTGAAAAGAAGGTTGCACACTCGGGACGTACGACAGGGTTTTAACAAAAGAATAGATCACGGTATAAAAGTAACCTAACGAATAGTCACAAACCCAGGTAATCGTAACTGCAATTATCATCAAGCTTCCTTTACGGGTGTTTGAACACCTCGGGAGGAAGCCTTGATGGCGATTACAACGATAATTCCATCTGTACAAGTTTTCAACTCTTTTTTTTACAAGTCGATAATTCTTGGTGGACTGGGCCGCAAATAGCTTTACAGCAAATCGAGGCGGACCAGTCCTTAAATATTACCATTATAAATATTAATATTATTATTAATATTATTACTGATTCGTCTTACGATTACATTAAACAGAATCAAAAATCGCTCAACAACATGTAAATATTACTGTCTAGAAAGAATCTAAAGGGGAAAGGTAGAGACTAAAACTTGACTCCAGTCGGAAATTGAATTTTTCATCATGTTAATTAAGGTATCTATCTCGACATATGAGTTTTCAGATTCTAGTATTTCAATTAGTTTTGTTCTTATAGTTTTTTTTAAAAGAGTTTTTGGATAAGTTTTTTAGTCTAGTTGTAGTAGTACGAAAGCCGAGGAGGGACTTCAGACTTCAGACTTCGGACTTCAGACTTCAGACTTCAGACTTCGGACTTCGGACTTCAGACTTCAGACTTCAGACTTCAGACTTCAGACTTCAGACTTCAGACTTCAGACTTCGGACTTCAGACTTCGGACTTCAGACTTCAGACTTCAGACTTCAGACTTCAGACTTCAGACTTCAGACTTCAGACTTCAGACTTCAGACTTCGGACTTCAGACTTCGGACTTCAGACTTCAGACTTCAGACTTCAGACTTCAGACTTCGGACTTCAGACTTCAGACTTCAGACTTCAGACTTCAGACTTCAGACTTCAGACTTCAGACTTCAGACTTCAGACTTCGGACTTCAGACTTCAGACTTCAGACTTCAGACTTCGGAATTGGAAATTTAGAATTCGGAATTCGGAATTCGGGATTGGGATTCCCGACTGTTAATATGGCTTAATGTATCAGCCTGTTTAGATGGCTGAGATAAACTAAAACTGTATGGATTTTGTTTGCATGGCTGTGTAGATGGCTTCTCACGACGTATACTGTGGCTAAAAGTAGGGTCAACCAATAACAACCCGAATATTGTCATTGATTTTTTCGAAGCACTGTCCAGCAGATAGGTGGAGTACCTAGGGTGGTTCGCATTGATAAGGGAATGGAAAACGTGCAGGTTTCCATCATCCAGAGGCTATTAAGGCATAATGACAGTAATTATTTAGCAGGCGATAACAGCATTGTTCAGGGAAGTAGTACCAACCAAAGAATAGAAGCCTACTCGTCAAAGTTAAGGCAAGGTGGAGGCGGATGATGGGTGAACTTGTTTATGGATTTTAGAGATTCTGGTGTCTTTTTAGATGTTGATCCGTTTCTTAAAGAATGCTTAAAGTTTTGTTTTATGCCTAACTCCACTCTGTTGCAAAACTGTGGAATATCAAGAAACAAAGAGTTGACAATAACGCACGGATGCTCTCGGAGGAAAGCCAGACGTAATATACTTTGTGCCTGAAGTATATTCGACACACAGTTATCTCGTTGATGTTCACCACTAAGAAGATGCGGAAGCCTGTAAAACTATTTTCGAGGCACAATCCAGAGATTACTCGCGGGAGTTTGAGGAGCTCGTTGGGTATATAGTCCCCAACCACCGAGTACCACAAAACACAGAGGAAAGGTTAATGCATTTTTTTATAGAAATAACAGATAATTTGAAACGATTAGGATTTGGACGCTGCTGGCCTGTTAACAGTACCCATTATCAAGCCTATTTCAAAATATTTAAGGCATCTGGAAAGTTCGTAAAGAGATTCGAGTGCTGACGTTTTCGTCCTTCGGTTTAAATAAAATAAATGAATAAATCAACATTGTTTAACGAGTGTGACACTTAACAGTCTTTGACAAAGGGCTAACGCTTGAATAAAACTGACAGTAGGGCAATTTCATACTGATTTCACAAGGCTATTGCGTGACACATAAATACGCCGTGCAAAATTGTCATGATTCAACCTTTTCCCGCAGAACTAATATTATTCCTTGGTTTGCTTTCAATCTTCTTCTTCTTTTGTTTTTTTCAAAAGTCGTTTTTATTATTGTCCTGTATTCTCTTGCTTTCCATTTTCTTAATTTCTTTGTTATTAAATATCCATAGTCGGAAATCCCAAACCCAAATTCTGAAATCCGAAATTCGAACTCTGAAGTCTGAAGTCTGAAGTCTGAAGTCTGAAGTCTGAAGTCTGAAGTCTGAAGTCCCTCCTCGGCTTTCGTATTAGTTGGTATCCCATTCCAGATTTTAACACCAACACGTGAAAAGGCCTTACTTTGAACATTAAGTGCGGATTGTTTAGTAAAAAAAATGCTCAGATGTTGATGAGCGTGTGCTGTAAGAATGAATACTGGCAATTTTAGAGAATACATTTGAAATATTAGTAGGTGCAGAATTAGTACTGATATTGTACATTAAATTAGCAATTTTTTTCATAAAATATAGGAATTGGAGCTGTAGAAGTTTTCTTTTCAAGAAGAGGGGTATTGCATGCTCCCTTGGTTGAGCAAAGTGAATAAGACGGAGTGCACGTTTTTGAACGACAAGGACTTTACAGCATTTAAGGACTTTACAGCATTTAAGTAGGCTGATATCACGTCAATTATCACAAAAACGTTCTTGTCAAGCTCCGTCGACCACCAAGTTTGCCACCATTGCAATTACCTGTTTTGGAAATGTTTTAATAGGAAAGGTGAGCTTTCAAAAGGAGGACCACCTTGGACAACATAAGGTAACAGACCAACAATAATGCAGTCAGCAAAGGATTTCAGAGTCCAATTGTTAATTTGGTGTACTTTTAACTACTATTAACACACATATAGCAGAAGCTTTGAAAAGAACAGTAAACGAACGATGTCCAAGAGAACGAGCTTGTGTTAGTTGGGATGATTCCTGGAAAAAATTTAAAACAAGAGGCCATCTTGGCCTTCAGTCGGCCTTCCAAGACTGCAAATTGCAATTTGCTACTTCACTGTTTCACCTACACGGTTGCAATATTATGATAAAGTTAGCATAAAGGGATCTGAATCCCTTGACATATTTTATTTTCACTATGGCATCTGCTGCGCCGAATGTCCGACGATCACTAATGTCAGACGCTATGTCAAGTGTATAACATATCGCCCAAATCCCTCAATATGATAAGCCTCATGTTTGGAGTTGCCATAGAGAGTGATTACCAAACGCTAATATATCTGTGGTAATACTGTTCAGTTGCGCTCAAAAGTAAGTTGCCTGTCGCGTCGTGTTTCCTGCGCGATGCGAATCGCCTCGCCCGCTTCGCGATTCGAGTTTTCAGGTGTTTTGTATAAAACCGCAATTCTGGCTACGTAACTTGAAACCATAACTAAACATAACTGATAAATATTCATGCATTAAATAATTACACGCTTCTGAGAAGACGAGAAAAAACCCTAAGCAGAACCATACTAACTATGGCAGAACGGAGTTTATTTCATTTCCTTCTTTTTGCATGGCTGCCTATCGAAAATGGCAAAGTCCTCCTGGCGGGTTGGCTTTCATGAGAAATTTACATAACTTCAAAACAACAGACGCGTGATGTAATGCTTGCGACCTTTGAACTACGTGATTGATGTTTTTTAGCGCTTGCGGAGAAACGCCGGAAGTCAGCTTTGTGAATGAAACACGACAAAGACAAAGAATAAAACGACGAAGAACCAAGCGCATATTTAAACTCGGCCTTCCGGTAGAAGTCAGCCGAGTAATAAAATACTCTTGGAAGAGGAACCATTTCAGAGGTGAACTTTGAGCAGACGTTCAACTAACTTGTTCTTAACCATGTATTGTGGACTTTGAGGTTAGGTTCATGCCCGCTCAGTGATCAAGTCTCTGTTTTTGTAAACTGTCCATTTATCGAAGGTAAGTGAGATGTTTGCTTTCTACATTGGGAGAATGCGATTTAATAATGATTTCGAATCAGTAAAAGGTTAGAAAAACTGAGGAGGATATTCAGGTCAAGCATTAATTAAAGATAACAGCCTCGAAATCGGGTGTTTGTTCAAACTCCTTGATTTTCACTGTAATTCAGACCACGTTCCGTTCCCCATCCTTGGCTTGTATCTTCAGATTCACCGAAATGATCGTGGATGACACCTTCGCGCGCGGCATCCCTGCTGGGTGCGGCCCAGGTTTGTTTCCGTAAGCCAATGTTGTCATTGTAGCAATTGCATATAGTTCCAGCCAGCTTCCAATCGCATCCTTGCCATATAAAATCATCCTTCTCATTTGCGTATGCAATCTCCTTGCTGATGCCCGCCTCTTGATCAACACGTTGATAGCGAATGCAAGTTTTCCCGTAGCAGGCACATTTTATTCCAAATTTGTAATGGCAGTCATCGTGGTTGTGACATCCTTCAGGTGCCAGGGTGCACTCGAATTCTGGTGACTGCGGAGAGGAACCTCTGGAGTAATCGAATTTCTGGATTTCAACTTCTCCGCTCATTTTGTAGAGACAGCCGTAATTTAAGTATCCGAGGTAGTAATTCTGTAGGTTTGCAGCTCTGATGTAGTTGTCTGATCCGAAATCGAATCGGCTTAGGAGAACGTTCCACACGGAACTGAAGGTATGTTCGACAGACACTTTCGTCTCACCAGCTTCATTCAAAAACTTTTCAATCAGTTCTTCCGTCCTTTGCTTTGTTAGTGCATTGCGGGTTTCTCTGGTCCCTCCCCTGATGATTAGTTTGTCCACTGTGTTCATGTTAGTAGCACTAGATATTTCACTGTTACTCACATTTGCGCACGCCTTAACTCCCATCTTGACCACAGCCGTGGGTCCTGCTAGCGACATACAGCTTTTCAGCTGAAAATCTCTCTGACTGTACGACTTAGAACTTTCAGCGAATGATGTCTGTCTAATACTTGCTCCACGTTTTACGGACGTTGTAACGTGGGATCCATATTTATTCAAGAAGACGTTATATGCTTTCCAGGAGTTCATCCTCCAGGGATTGTCAGTGGTAGTTGTTCAAAGTTCCTTACAAAGCGCTCCAACAACTTAGAATTTTGGTCGTCAATCAAACAGTATTTAGCCACAATAACCTTTTCTGTAAAAGCGCGGACATTTAACGACATTCCACTCACATTGGATTGCTTTGAACTTGCTGTCTGTATAAGACCACTGAGAGTAGCGCCCAGGTTAAAGGCCGACTGTAAAGAAGCGTCTAAATTTGTTGCAATGCCCATTTTTGAGTAAGAGAAACACAAGAACAGTAAACTAATCACTTTTAATGCCGCACACTCTGGCTGTCAGATTTTTCAGTTTCTTTTCACGAGTCTTGATAAACTGAGCGGAAATTTTCGAAACGCTATGGGCAATCGATTTCTGCAGTATGTTTACCAACATCCCCCCCCTCCCCTGAGGAGAATACTTGAATTGTCCTAGCGGAGGTCAAGGATATTCCTGAGGGAAACCAATTAGTTCCAAATCGGACAGAAATAGCCCCAAAGTCAATTGACGTTATTCGTATTATCCATAACGACCTTGAACTAGCTTGGACACGAGTCTTAAACGGGGGAATCTTTTCATATGCAAATGCAGTTCCCCCGCAAGAGCCTCAACTTCGTGCTAGATCCAGTTCAATAACAAGAATACGATTATGATCTCTGAATATGATCTATTGTAATCACCAGCCTTTGAACACAGCCTGCATTAATGCGAACTTTAATGGCGTTTTCAGTTGTTGTTGTTGTTTTTTTTTTTGTTTAAAGTAAATGTCGAAAGTGATTCCTCATTTGCTTTGGTTTTACTTTACCTTGCTCTGTGATTGGTTAGCAAACCGGTGCCGTTTTCTGAACCAATAAGAAGCAACCCAAGGATTTTCCCGCGCTCGGCCCGGTTCGTAACGCTTTTCACGTCTGTTGTGATTGACAAGAATATTTGCTTTGGCTGTAAGTCGCCCTAACGCCTAAGTCGTACGACACTGTTACAAATTAAAAGCGATTGAGACTACAAGATGGCTCGACTACGATGTGGATTTGTCGTCAAAAACAAAACTTTAATGGATAGACAGGGAATCACCAAACAAGAGAGTTTCGATATTAGCGGAACTGAGATAACACGTTTGAACATGTCGAACTAAAAGGAAGTTAAAAAACAAATTGTAAAAAAATATTTACATTGTAGCTAAAGAGTGTTCGTGCTTATCATAATCAGTTCACACGTTGATGTGTGTTTTGCTATGAGACGCTGGTTGTAACAGGAAATCAATTAATGATTCTCTACTCATCAACGAAAGCCATTAATTTCGATGACAGTAGTTAAAGCCGAAATGTAAAACCGTTTAAAGTAGTCTTTCTGCCGGGAAGTCTCTTTCCCCTATTGAATATTCTTTTTTTTTAGAATTTTCTGTTCTCATGTTTTTTTCCGTCAGCTGAATACCATATTTTCTATGATTTCAATAGAACCATTCAAAACAACGAACAGGTGTTCCGTGCGGTATGATTATGGGATAAATAGATTGGACGGCATGGAGAACGAAAAGTTTTTAACCATAGCACATATTACTACATCCAAAGCTTTTTCATTTTGCATTCAGTTTTACTAATGGGTTATTAGATCTTTTTTTCTAATGTAAGAAAGGTGATTTAAATTTTAGTAATCCGTGAATAGTAATATGACGCACATGGTAAATAATTCATCACAGCTGAATGCTGTTGATTTTTTTCCTTCCGAAAACTAACATTTTTAAGAAGTCTATTTCTTTTGCAAGTTGAATTCAAGTTAAATTCTCTCTTTCAGTGATTTTGTCAGTAACCCGATATTCCTGATATTCGAAAGCAATTTTATACTTGCCGGAGTGTTGGCTGATTGAAGAAATTTTGATTTTTAGTTGATGATTTTCCCATTAAACGCGTCTTTGTCATGGAGATTATTGACATTACCGACAATTCTTGTTTCCTGCCGGCAGACTTTGTTAATTCACACGTCACGTGACGGCCCATTTTTGTATTAACTAAACACCATAAAATGACAAGTTGCTTTTGTTTCACCACAAACCTTGTCGAGACGTAAAGCAAGCGAGAAAAATATAGTTATGATAGTCAGTCGGTTTAAGTGAATTAGTTTTGGTTCCCTTCGCGAAGACTTGCAACAAAAAAGAGTTAGTGGTATACGCGCCAGCAGGTGTAATTGATGAAAATTATCTTTCACACAATTTCCCATTCGTGTGACCAAGGTGATTCATTTGTCCCTAGCAATAATTCTTCAGTGTTAAGTGTGTCATTGGAAAGCTTATATCTCGTTTTAATGATGAACGAAACCGTCGGATCACTCAACGATGATCATGATCATGGTACGGAAATTTCAAAAGCAACGGTCGCCGTTGTGGCAGGAATCTGTAGCCTGGTTTTTGGTTTGGTTGGATTCTTAACAAACAGCGTTCTTTTGTTTACACTCTACAAAGATCCGTACAATTATTTCCGAAGCCGCGCTACCACGTATTTTGTCGCAAGCCTCTCTGTGAGTGATTTCCTTGGTGGCAGTTTTGTGCAGCCCATGTACGCAGCTTGTATGTTTGGCAGAACAGTTGGAGTTGAGTACACGAACCTCTGTGATATTACGCTCATTTTCTCTCATGCAAGCACCAAGATTTCAATTATCGTAGTCGTTGTACTATCGCTGGATAGGTATTTAGCGGTGAAGCTTTCGTGGAGGTACAAGCGCCTTGTAACAGTTCGAAAAGCTATAATTTGTGACATTTTCATTTGGCTCTTCTGCGCGGCATTTGAAGCATCGCACCCTATAAGTGAATCTGAAGAGATATTTCACGAGATTGATCTTCATCTCCAAACCACTGTACCACTGTCGATCCTATGCGTTGCCTATACCGCTACGTACTTTGAATTTCGTCGCTACTCAAGAAACGTTATATTTGTGCGAGCTAACATTGGTGGAAGGTCGCGTGTGTTCGCCAGAAACATTCGACTAGAAAAAAAGATCGTTTTGACCGTGTTTTTAATCATGGTTGTGCTGTTCATATCGCTATTGCCGCATTTAATTACTAACAATTTAGTGGATCACTGCCATGAGGAAGGTAGCGGTATATGTAGCGAGTTATGGTTTGAGATCATTAGAGCCCTTTCAGTACCAATGTTGTGTGTGAGCTGTGCGTTAAATCCATTCCTTTACGCATGGAGGATACCTCAGTACAGGCAAGCTTTACGGGTGGTGGGGCTGACCACATGTCAGAGGCTTCGACGAAGAAATCGCACCATCAGTGATCGAGAGTTAAATATGCCTACAGTTCTAGCATCTGCAAGTATCGTTGAACAAAATATTCCCGCAGTTAACCATCTTCAACCAAAGCAACATGGCTTGTAGACCACCGAGCTTTTCAATGCGCTCAGTACATTTTGCGTGATAGCAAGGTTCGTAGAGCATGTTGGAGAGCATTGATTTTGTCTTAGAACTGCACTGAATTTATTCACCATTGCCATTAAGCTCTTCTTGTGCCGAAAGATTGTAAACGGCATAATTAGTTTGACTGACACAACTCGTTCTGATTATAAAATTACAAACTAATTGAGCAAGATTCTAGTTTCTTTATGTCTTTTATCAACGAAATGTTGTGCGCGTATGAGTGGACTTTGAGGTAGTAGGCTACGACTGAAATTAGGCCAAGAACCGGGTGCTACGGGAAAGCGAAAGAAGCCGGAACAAAAGATTATGTTGAATTTATGAATAATATGCGAAGAAAAAAAAGCTTGAGTGAATATTGCTTAAGGTATCGGAATATTAGTTATGGAATTTGAAGAAACAGGGGCACCCAACGAGCCAAATCAACCAAAAGCTGTAGAAAGGCATTTTTAAGTACCTTATGGTGTTTGAAGTCTGTTTAAAATGATATCTTCATTAGCTAGAAGAAGTTCATCTGTTCGGATTCCCTAGCTGAAATTTTAATTTCCCGAAAATGTTAGGGAACAAAATCTTCCTTTGAGAAAATGCAAGCTGAAATGAACTTTCCACGAACTTTCTAGGGAACTATTTTCTTTCCGAAAATGGTAGCTGACGTTTTTGACTGCCAAAAACAGCAATTATGACCTTTCCGAAAACCGTAGGGGCTATGATTTCCCAATTGCGAATCTTGTAGGCCACGTTTTACTTACGAAAATCGGAGTGCACTCTTTAATCGACGCCGAAAACCCATGGCGAATTACCCTCCACCGAACAGATATCTACCGAAACTTGTCGTTGGGTGCCCCTGAAGAAAGGGCTGCAATTCTGTAAAAAGCAATTTTTGACGAGACAATGACGAAACAGTAAGACATCTTTCCCAAATGGTTTACATTGTAGGGGTCTTGAACTGTTTCATTGGGGGACAATTCTTCTGAAAGGTTGTAATTAATTTGTTTTATTACCGAATACTTTCGTCCGACAGTGAATATACATTCATAGTAAATGAGCAAAAGAGAAAACAGCAGGTGGACCGAATTTGACCCTAAAGCAGATTATTATCAAGAGCTGAACGATATCCAAGTAGCCAAAGAGAAATACATAATGAAAAAATCTATGTGCGTTCGATGAGTTATATTTCGGAGAACATAATTATTTTCTTTAAAAAAATTGAACGGAATGCAATATTTGTTGCCGGTAAATATTGTGTCACAGTTTCCAAACACATCTTCTCAGTTTCATGTTAATCGAGGAACCAGAGGTTGTTCCTTTTTTTTCTTTTTTCTATAACACAAGCAACATTACGCATTTTTCTTTGATTACTGGCGGCACTAACATGTCCATTTACGGTGAATTTTATCGGTAACCCTCTGATTGCGGCTTTCATTCACCTTGCATATTAATGTGCAGTGCTCAATACGATGTAAGAGGTGACCTATGTTCAGATGTATATGCCGGGCTGGTGCGATATGTTTTGTTTTTCGTGTTTCTAGTAACATCAGCAATCATCTGAGAAAGCATGGAAGAATAACTCAGTGGTGCAAGCAGTGCAAACCATTTCGAATTTCATGCATAAATAATAAAAATTAACAAGTAAACGACCTTTATTTACCCTCGGCAGTATTTATAGCCCAAAGGCTAGTGGTACCGAGAAAATACATGAAACAAGTAATTCAACTAAACGTTTCAATTTTGGTTATTCACAAGCGTGGCCGAGCTAGAGTGGGACTTGAACCCGGAGCCTCCCCATTGCAAGTCCAGCGTTCTAAGCGCTCGGTCACCCTGCCTCGTATTTGCACAGCAATATTCTTTTGTTGGAAGCGTGTTCAGTTGGTATTTTGCTGGATTGTTTTATGCCCCGAATATAGTTATGTTTGCTATGATAATAAATTGCTTACACACTACCCAGAGAGGATTTCTCCGGAGATGAAACAATTAACAGTTTCAGCAAAATTTATTCAACTAACTTGCAAAAAATTGACCTTTTGTCCACGTTATGGTCCTTTTTCTTCCAGGCCATCCATAGGCGGTAATAAGGAACACTAGTTTGCTTGTAATAAAAGGGTGGACCATTATTTTCCATTGAATAATGATTTCCGTTCCCATCGATCCATAAATGTTACTGGGGTTAGTGAAAGTGAAATGCGCTTTGGCAATAAACTTAGGCGTGGGTTTCATTTTCGTCAATTCTATTAAATCTGCCAATGATAATTTTCATTGTGTAAAGTGATAATTAACTCGCAGGTCATGCACGATACGAATTTCGGATGCCGATGACGTAGGCTGACCACCAGATTAATAAAGCTCTTTTGACTTTCCACTGTCCCTGTTAATGTTGTTAGGGTGAAGTCTTATGTGAATAGTCTCTTTAACCCTACGGGTGTACCAGTGTGGGTCTCGGTCAATAAATTTAACTTCGTCCCAGAGCGGATAATGTCCGTTCGCGTTGCTATGTTCTGAAACGGCGGAGGATTGGGTTCAAGCAAGCCGTATGTCTCTATCGTGTTCCTTAACCCGTTCATGCATAGATCTTCCCGTCTCTCCAATATCAACCTTACCACATTCGCAGGTAATCTTGTAGACTACTCCGTCTTGTTTTACTGGATTGACAATGTCCTTAGGTCGCACTAGGTGTGATCTAAGAGTTGTGTCAGATCTTAAAACAGTCCGTATGCCTTGTTGTTGTAGGCAACGGCGAAGAGCCTCCGATGTGCCTTTGACGTATGGCAGAACCACAGTAGATTTAATTCCGGGTTCAGGTTCTTTAGTGGTTGTTTGTCCCTTGGTTTTTGTAAGATTTTTTACAAACGAAAACGGATAACCGTTGGGAACAAGCACCGATGAGAGGTGTTTCTTTTCATGAGAGATAACTGATGGTTTTGTTATCAGGTATTTAGATCGATCGTACAGGCACTTGACAATACCGCGTTTTACAGATTGCAGGTGGTGTACAGGGGGTCGATGTCAAAGCTTGCTCCTCAAAACCCTCCATGTAGAGGTTACCTATCACTGCGGATACCGGGCTACCCATGGCTGCTCCTTCTTGCTGTTCGTAAATCAGTCCATCATACTGGAAGTATGTGGATCTAAGAACGAAACTCAAGAGGTCTTCAATCTGCGTAGGTGTTAGAGTCGTGCGGTTGGCAAGGCACGGGTCAGCTTCTAGTTTTCGCAGTGCAGTCTGTACTGCTCCTTCGATTGGAACGTTCGTGAACAAAGACACTACGTCGAAAGACACCATGATCTCGTTTTCTAGATCCCTTTCACCGTTCACAATGGACACAAAATGAGCTGAGTTGTCAACTGTGTACTCTGAGTTCCCTGTTAGGGGAGATAATACATCGGCTAAGTAGGAAGACAGGTCATAAGCAAAGGTGTTCATACAAGAGACTATAGGTCTCAGTGGTGTGTTGGCCTTGTGTATCTTGGGAAGGCCATAAATTCTAGGTGGTTGCTTATGCTTGGGCCTGATCTTGTTATACACAGAATCTGTCATGTGTCCACCTCGCTTCATACTCAGAAGTTTTTCAGCCAACTTTCGGCTTAAGCGGTCCGTTGCGTCCTTCTTAAGAAGTCGGTATGGACCAGTCTCAATCAGTGCCTTCATCTTATTATGATAGGTGCGAAGTGTCTTTACTACAGAAAGGGTTAAATTTCGCTGTAATACCTAGTAGCATCCCAGTGACTGAGATAATTGCTAAAGTGGAATCTGCCGTAAGACCACTTAACACAGAAAAGGCCGACACTGTCAGTAGAAGCGTGAACTCTATTCTCCAACGGGCTAAGCCTCCCAAACCTAACATTACCAGGGAGATGCGACATGCACTCAAAGGTTTGAAAGAGAATGCCTCCATCCTGATTCTCCCAGCAGATAAAGGTCGTGCCAGTGTAGTGCTAGATAAGAACACCTATCATGATAAGATGAAGGCACTGATTGAAACTGGTCCATACCGACTTCTTAAGAAGGACGCAACGGACCGCTTAAGCCGAAAGTTGGCTGAAAAACTTCTGAGTATGAAGCGAGGTGGACACATGACAGATTCTGTGTATAACAAGATCAGGCCCAAGCATAAGCAACCACCTAGAATTTATGGCCTTCCCAAGATACACAAGGCCAACACACCACTGAGACCTATAGTCTCTTGTGTGAACCACTTTGCTTATGACCTGTCTTCCTACTTAGCCGATGTATTATCTCCCCTAACAGGGAACTCAGAGTACACAGTTGACAACTCATCTCATTTTGTGTCCATTGTGAACGGTGAAAGGGATCTAGAAAACGAGATCATGGTGTCTTTCGACGTAGTGTCTTTGTTCACGAACGTTCCAATCGAAGGAGCAGTACAGACTACACTGCGAAAACTAGAAGCTGACCCGTGCCTTGCCAACCGCACGACTCTAACACCTACGCAGATTGAAGACCTCTTGAGTTTCGTTCTTAGATCCACATACTTCCAGTATGATGGACTGATTTACGAACAGCAAGAAGGAGCAGCCATGGGTAGCCCGGTATCCGCAGTGATAGGTAACCTCTACATGGAGGGTTTTGAGGAGCAAGCTTTGACATCGACGCCCTGTACACCTAAGATCTGGAAACGCTATGTGGATGACACCTTTACCATCTTAAATCGTGACAAAGTTGACTCGTTCTTACAACACCTCAATAGTCAACAGCCGACGATCCGTTTCACAATGGAAACTGAGAATGACAACTCAATTCCCTTCCTTGATACGTTGATCATCAAGGATTCGAATGGATACCTCTCTACCAGTGTTTACAGAAAGCCTACACACACTGACCAGTACCTAGCGTATGATTCACACTACCCGCAATCTGTAAAACGCGGTATTGTCAAGTGCCTGTACGATCGATCTAAACACCTCATAACAAAACCATCAGTTATCTCTCATGAAAAGAAACACCTCTCATCGGTGCTTGTTTCCAACGGTTATCCGTTTTCGTTTGTAAAACATCTTACGAAAACCAAGGGACGAACAACCACTAAAGAACCTGAACCCGGAATTAAATCTACTGTGGTTCTGCCATACGTCAAAGGCACATCGGAGGCTCTTCGCCGTTGCCTACAACAACAAGGCATGCGGACTGTTTTCAGATCTGACACAACTCTTAGATCACACCTAGTGCGACCTAAGGACATTGTCAATCCAGTAAAACAAGACGGAGTAGTCTACAAGATTACCTGCGAATGTGGTAAGGTTGATATTGGAGAGACGGGAAAATCTATGCATGAACGGATTAAGGAACACGATAGAGACATACGGCTTGCTCGAACCCAATCCTCCGCCGTTTCAGAACATAGCAACGCGAACGGACATTATCCGCTCTGGGACGAAGTTAAATTTATTGACCGAGACCCACACTGGTACACCCGTAGGGTTAAAGAGGCTATTCACATAAGACTTCACCCAAACAACATTAACAGGGACAGTGGAATTGAAATTCCTGAAGCGTGGATGCCCACGATCAGACAACACAACAGCCGATCAGTACCAAAGCGGTTCGCTGAGGGAACAATTTCTAGTCTGAACGACAAGGATCGAAATCCTCCAATCAACAACAGCCTAAGGGAGGATCGAAACGCACCAATCAGGAGCAGCCACGGTGCTTCTTATTCTCACACGAAACCAGTCGACACGATCGCCTGATGAAGACCAGCAGTATAGCGGTCGAAACGTCGCGATCCACATCTTTGTGACTCAATTGTGAGACAAAAGATTAACTCAGCTATCATTTGAAACCACGATGACGAACACCTTTCATAATAGTGAAAATATACTTTACACACGAAGCTCAGTGCTTTTCTTAGTGTCAGCGTGTTAGGTGTTCAATTGCAGAGGTGTATTCAAGGGCATCAGCTAAAACTCATGGACGTAATAGTTGAGAAACTCAGACGAAGACCACTATTTTTTCAATACATTACCGTACGTTTGTGAGAAATTAAAGGAAGATGAACCTCGGTTGATACGTATCCGTACTCTGACAGCGCTGTAATATTATAATATAAGAATAGGGGCGCTAATTAACAAAAACACATTTGAAGGGGGGTGCTTATTCGAAATGGGGCGCTTATTGGAAGAAGGGCACTAAATCGAATCACTACTCTAGGTGTTTTTCGTAGTCGACCAATTACATCCAGGGATTAGATAGATGAATGGATGGAGTTAAATTTCTGACGACCAAAAACCAGCTATTTCAATCATCCACACATTAACTCTTAAACAGCGGTTTTACCCAAAATATGGGTCTTAAGTGAAGCAATGCTTTGAAAACCTGCAACTTTCCCAAATCCCGGACTATGGGTGAGACGAACCAAGGCAGGAGCCCATGAATAGGAGCCTCCATATGCATTGTTTCCTTGAGTGAACGTTTGCGCGTATCTTTCTATTTTTAGAACTGCTTTTTCTGCAGGAGGCTCCAATTTACTGTGAAAATCTGTTTCCAGTACATTCCGCACTCAAGTATTCGTAATAAAATTGTGGCCAAAGGTGGGGAGCGCGTTGCCCCGATCCTTCTCTTGGGCATTCTAAACAGTGCCTGCAAATTTAGAAACCCGCAGCGTTCTAAAAATAGAAAAGATACGCGCAAAGGTTGACTCAAAGGGCTTGTATGGGAGAGTGAAGCTCCTATTCATGGGCTCCTGACCAAGGTTAATGCCAAATGCTCAGTTAATAACCCCGTAAACTGGCCAAAAATCCCCATTTTCATTGCGTTTGACCGTTTATTCTGTTGCAAACCAAAAATGTTGGCGTGGAACGCCCACAGACAACACCAAAAAATACGCAACTTTCTCTTGAAGATTTTAAGACGAAAACTCCTCTTGAAGCTAAAAGTCTACACTGACAGCAAACTCCGACTCCACTTATTGCAATCTGTTCCACATTTTCCTGCTCATTTCTTTACCGCGACCTGGATTCCAGTTGTTCTCACTGGTCTGTAATTTTCGCGTTTGTGACTCAAAGGCGTTCTGGGTAATTCCTGCATAACGACGGAATAGAAGTCCGCCAATTTCCATTTAGACATTTTTTAGATGTGTCCCGCCACCCAGTCTTACTGAGAAAATATTGCACCGATTGCATTATTTACAAGTCAAAACTCGCTAAAAATTTGGCATGCGAAGTCCAGGAATCCATTCACAGAACGGCTGGAAAGACAACCTTTCGCGGCCCACTTGCTTGTTTTTCACCTCTGTTTTCTTTCAGAGGCCTCTACCCCACCAACCCACCCAAACGGCTCGAAAAACACGCTTATAAATCAAATACTTACTCTAGTGCGCGTGTCAGTAGGTTTAAAACAAGCAACAGCTAGTGTGACAAGCGTGACAAGAAAGATAGAACCTTTGGTCTTGTGGACCAGCACAATATCTGTGGTTACCCCTTAAACGTCCACTGGGAAATGGTTAACGGCTGTAAAAGTTTCGATGATAAAATTTGGAATAATTTCCAGTGGTTGTGACTGCGGAGAAATAAAGTGCAGAATGAAAAAGCGGGACAAAAATGGATCCGTTCTCCGTTGTAAATGAAGGATCAATTAACCTTTGTACTTTTCCGCAAATGATTCGCTTAATCAGCTTGGCTGGTTAAACTTAAAACAACGCAGCCACTTCCCTCGCTGCTTGTATGTTTATAAATGCGTGAATGAATTTACTTATCATAAATTTGAATTATTAAGAAACAGCGATTTAGCACTCCAAAAGCACTCCTAACTTGTTACTTATATAGCGCAAAATTCATTAAAAATATATGATCTAATGCGCTTTACAATTATTACAATCGATAAAATATCATGATTTACATAGATATAGCACACTTTGCATAGATAATCTTAGACTTCCATCAGTAAAACGGAACTGGGGTAATCAAAGAACCTTTACCATGCCTTTAAAGACTGGAATACCTTGGATAGTGACTTCTGAAACTCAGATACCATATCAGGTTTTAGACAAGTTGTAAATTTTCCTAGGGCTATTAGTACCTTAGATCCTTATATAAACGACCCTACAAGCTTTTAGCTTTCATTATTATCGTTTCAAAGGTTATATGTATGTATATGTATGAAAACGAGAGAGAGGCGTCAAGACGATCGGGAATGGAATTATAGACAACTCTACCCTGGGAGGCACAAGAAAGAAAACTGCATTGAAAAGAAGGTTGCACATTCGGGACGTATTACAGGGTTTTAATAAAAGAATAGATCACGGTATAAAAGTAATCTAACGAATAGTCACAAACCCAGGAAATCTTAACTGCAATTATCATCAATCTTCCTTTACGGGTGTTTGAACACCTCGGGAGGAGGCGTTGATGGCGATTACTCCTATAATTCCATCTGTACAGAATTTAAGTAGGCTGATATTACGTCAATAATCACAAAACGTTCTTGTCAAGCTCCGTCGACCAACAAGTTTGCCACCATTGCAAAGTATCTGTTTTGGAAATGTTAATAGGGAAGGTGGGCTTTCAAAAGGAGGACCACCTTGGACAACATAAGGCAACAGACCAACAATAATGCAGTCAGCAGAGGATTCAGAGTCCAATTGTTTATTTGGTGTACTTTTAACTACTATTAAAACACATCTAGCAGAAGTTTTCAAAAGAATGGTAAGTGAACGATGTCTAAGAGGGCGAGCTTGTGTTAGTTGGGATGATTCCCGGAAAAAATTTAAATAAAATACTCTTGGAAGAGGAACCAATTCAGAGGTGAACTTTGAGCAGACGTTCAACTAATTTGTTCTTAACCATGTATTGTGGATTAAAGATAACAGCCTCGAAATCAGGTGTTCGTTCAAACTCCTTGATTTTCACTGTAATTCAGACCACGTTCGGTTTCCCATCCTTGGCTTGTATCCTCAGATTCACCGAAATGATCGTGGATGGCACCTTTCCGCGCGGCATCCCTGCTGGGTGCGGCCCAGGTTTGTTTCCGTAAGCCAATGTTGTCGTTGTAGCAATTGCATATAGTTCCAGCCAGCTTCCAATCGCATCCTTGCCATATAAAATCATCCTTCTCATTTGCGTATGCAATCTCCTTGCTGATGCCCGCCTCTTGATCAACACGTTGATAGCGAATGCAAGTTTTCCCGTAGCAGGCACATTTTATTCCAAATTTGTAATGGCAGTCATCGTGGTTGTGACATCCTTCAGGTGCCAGGGTGCACTCGAATTCTGGTGACTGCGGAGAGGAACCTCTGGAGTAATCGAATTTCTGGATTTCAACTTCTCCGCTCATTTTGTAGGGACAGCCGTAATTTAAGTATCCGAGGTAGTAATTCTGCAAGTTTACAGCTCTGATATAGTTGTCTGATCCGAAATCGAATCGGCTTAGGAGAACGTTCCACACGGAACTGAAGGTATGCTCAACAGACACTTTCGTCTCACCAGCTTCATTCAAAAACTTTTCAATCAGTTCTTCCGTCCTTTGCTTTGTTAGTGCATTGCGGGTTTCTCTGGTCCCTCCCCTGATGATTAGTTTGTCCACTGTGTTCATGTTAGTAACACTAGATATTTCACTGTTACTCACATTTGCGCACGCCTTAACTCCCATCTTGGCCACAGCCGTGGGTCCTGCTAGCGACATACAGCTTTTCAGCTGAAAATCTCTCTGACTGTACGACTTAGAACTTTCAGCGAATGATGTCTGTCTAATACTTGCTCCACGTATTGCGGACGTTATAACGTGGGATCCATATTTATTCAAGAAGACGTTGTATGCTTTCCAGGAGTTCATCCTCCAGGGATTGTTGATTGTCAGTGGTAGTTGTTCAAAGTCCCTTACAAAGCGCTCCAACAACTTTGACTTTTGGTCGTCAATCAAACAGTCTTTAGCCACAATAACCTTTTCTGTAAAAGCGCGGACATTTAACGACATTCCACTCACATTGGATTGCTTTGAACTTGCTGTCTGTATAAGACCACTGAGAGTAGCGCCCAGGTTAAAGGCCGACTGTAAAGAAGCGTCTAAATTTGTTGCAATGCCCATTTTTGAGTAAAACGCCTTGGTGTTAGCGTAGTACTCAAAGCTACTTCCCGAAGAATGCATATTTATCCTTTTAAAGCACGTTGGAGGCAAAGGCTCAAACAAGCTGGCCTCGTTTTGCTGAAAATCGCCCAGCAGATTCGTCTTTCGAAGATTGATCACTTTTCCAAGCTCTGCCGTGTCATCGTTATTCCCGGATCCCTCTGTCAAAAAAACGAAGAAGGGGAATGTTGACATTACAAAATGTATTTCTGTTTCCTGCTTAAAATTATCAGTGATCGTTGGCATTGTATCAGGTTAATTGAACAGTTACTAATGGTTCGTGCAAACTCAGGCAGAGTCGAAATCTATCAAGCAGCGACTTATTACTGCAACCTACTCTTACAGTAAGGATGTGATCACTTATTAGAGAATCTTTGACGGAACCCGTGAATCCGAGAAGAGTAGAGCAAATTTTGACGTTGAGAAAGTTAGGCAATCTTCTATAATTGTTGTAAAATCGTGCGTAAGAACATCTTGGGCAATGAGAAATATTTTTTCGATTCATTGTAAATTTAAGATTAGACCAGACTTTACATCGATTTTTACTTTTCTGTCAATCAGTTTTCATTTTCTTTCTTATATTGACTTTTTTGCGGTAGTTCCTCAGATGCTCAGTACAAAGAGCAAAGCGAAAAGTAAAACACTGGCTCGCGAGATCGAAGGCAATGCTTGGAATACATATCCGTGTGTATTTGTAGCCAATCAGAGTGCATTAGACACCGCTGACAGCAAGAGCGCGAAAATACTGCAATCTGATTGGGTCTTGGAGCAGCAGAATTTTAAGTTAAGCTAACGACACCGCTTTAATTACCATCACGGATATGTTACCTTAATTTCAAACTAGTTCACATTCAATTTTAGTCAATTATGACGTGATTGTGTTAATCCACGGAGACACGCTATCACATGACAAGGTTCATCCGGCGTAAATACCCGGATGGATAGTGCTCGTCCATGAAAAAACCTCCTGCTTAGTTTTCCCATGCGTTAACAAAACAGGTTACTTAAATTATAACTTAATTTTTTACGTTCCAACTTTTCGACTTCGCAGTTAAATCAGTAAGTTGTAAACTCTAAATGCCTGGTTCAGTATTACTTTTCGGAGAAACCTTTAGCAGCGAAGAAACAATAGAGCGTTTCGGTCGGAAGGAGAACAATTAGTAGGATTGAAAACTTTGTAAATTGCTGTTCGTAAAACAGGTCGTTATCCATTTGACTTTTACTGGCAAGTATGCCGCTTTTAGTTGGTTTGCTGTAGCTTGCCGAGTTCCAGTCCATGTTTCACGCTTTTCACTCAATCGTGAGCATCGTTTTCTTCAGTTTGGAAGAGATTCTGTCAAGTTTCATTCAAACAAGAAAGCTTTCTATCATGTTGAATGAAAGAACGATGGACTAAATGAACGAGCAAACGAACGAACGAACGAATGAATTAATGAAACGAACGAATGAACGAATGAATGTGTGTTCACTCCACATGCTGTTTTACCTTTGCCTACAGAAGTGTTCTCAATTGGCTGAATTAATTCCGAGCCTGGACTAACACCTGAAAAAGATTTAAAATATTGTTTGAATCTTGTTATTTGCATATTCCATTTTAGTAAGTAAGCAAATTAATATATATAAAAAAAAACACTAAAAAGATAAGAAAAGGTATAAGTATATACAGAATAAAAATCCTAAAAATTAAGAAACGTGCGCGTAACATTCCATATATGAAAATATCATGTGTTTCAACTGTGGCTCAACGATTAACAGGGTCCAAAGACCGTTGCAGGTATGCACAATACTTAATCAGTCACACAAAGAAGGCCAAAAATTAGACCGTAACGGGATTAGAACCTATCAAATAAACTATATGATTTCAAAATAACCCATAAAGGAAGAAAAAAAGATATTGCGAGTGAATTATTTAAGAACCTTGAAAGATCATGGCGTTTAAACAGCCAAACCTTCGGTCAGCGGACACCCTCGAGACCAAGCACAGGTGTCCGCTTACTGGCCTGAAAAAACTGTGTACCGGAAACATCGAGCAACTGTACGCTGAATCTTGTTATTTGCATATTCCATTTTAGTAAGTAAGCAAATTAATATATATATAAAAAAAAACACTAAAAAGATAAGAAAAGGTATAAGTATATACAGAATAAAAATCCTAAAAATTAAGAAACGTGCGCGTAACATTCCATATATGAAAATATCATGTGTTTCAACTGTGGCTCAACGATTAACAGGGTCCAAAGACCGTTGCAGGTATGCACAATACTTAATCAGTCACACAAAGAAGGCCAAAAATTAGACCGTAACGGGATTAGAACCTATCAAATAAACTATATGATTTCAAATAACCCATAAAGGAAGAAAAAAAGATATTGCGAGTGAATTATTTAAGAACCTTGAAAGATCATGGCGTTTAAACAGCCAAACCTTCGGTCAGCGGACACCCTCGAGACCAAGCACAGGTGTCCGCTTACTGGCCTGAAAAAACTGTGTACCGGAAACATCGAGCAACTGTGCGCTGTTGTATAAATAAAGTGGACTTGTCGTTTGAGCTTAATCTCCAAGACGTCTTTCCCATTATGGGAGGTATCTTTAGCCCATGATGCCTCAGACTAGCGCCTGCTTCCGCTTACGGAAGATGCCTGCGTACTTTTAGCAGAGAAACAGCCGGACCGTGGTTTGATGTCTACATGTGGGAGGTGTGCGCATGTGGAGGTTCGGATGTAATTGCAATCATCTTTCATGTCCTTAATCGTTCTACTTAAATAAGTCCATTTATAGCAATTTGCTGAGGTTTTCTACCTGTTTTTGGAAGTACGTTTCGTTTGAAACTGTCCGGGCCACCTACAGCTCCTCGAGGACTGTAACGAGCACAGATAATATTTCCGTCAGATTTGGATCGAGCCGAGCCAACACCCATTGCAAATGTACTATTCCAGACAACCTACAAATGTGAGAGAAACACACCGCACACAATACCGCACACTCTGGCTGTCAAAAAATTAAATTCTTATTTTTGTGCATGTGAAAATACGAGCTACAATAACGCGGCATGTAAGAAGCAAAAACAGGCAAAAAAACTTCAGCTCCTCAGTTCTCTCGCTATCTTCACATATTAGGTACAGTGGAATCTTGTGTTAACGAACCTCTACATAACGAAGTCCTCGATATAACGAACGATAGTCTTCAGCCCGACCTTGTAAAATGTATGGAAAAGGACCTCGATATAACGAACCAATTTCCCTAGTCCCTTGGTACTTCTTTAAATCGAGTTTGCACTGTATTTTACTAAACTGGAACAGGGATAGTGCTTTCAGTTGGCTCTTTCATCAACCACTTTCAGAAGAGTAGAAAGAGAGAAACTGCTCCATGAAAAAGAAGTCTTCCCCTGATCTCGTACCCAAAGAGCTGTCCCCGGCTTCTTAGTATGTTTTGTATCCATTATCCTTGCTTGAGTAGGCATCGCACAAAGGCAATTTATATGTTCAGCCAGAGACATGTATAGGCTGAGGGACGAATATATAGCGAATAAGGCGGATTGCGGCATCTGCTATTTTAGCAATAGAGCGTTTAATCAATAATGGAAAAGCCTTCCAAGGGTTCATGTACGATAGTTTCAAAAACCCTCAATTGAAATAACATGTGTAACTTTAAAGGGGCTATGTAGCAGGCCAAATGTCGGATTGAATCAAGACTAAGAACATTTTTGATACACAAATTGGTTTTAGAATTCCAACAGAAAGAAATTAAGTTCATTCTTGTAACGAGAGCAGAGAGAGAGAGAGAGAGAGAGAGAGAGAGAGAGAGAGAGAGAGAGAGAGAGAGAGAGAGAGAGAGAGAGAGAGAGAGAGAGAGAGAGAGAGAGAGAAACAGGATGATCAGTCATGCAAATAGTCGTTGCTAATTTTCATTGAGATTCAGACAGAACTTTAACTCAGTGAAAATATTTTATTCGAAACAACTCGGCTGAGTGTTAGTTTGCTTGTCAGTATATTTCGGAAGCTCGTTTGTTGTGCATCAGCTGACCCACCTGTGCAAAGTGATTGACTGGCATTCCCGGGGCTTTTGGCAATCCTGTTTCATAGTTGTAGTCCTCTCCTTCACTGTACCACTTCTCAACAACCGTGTTACAAAGATTCGACCCTTCTCTTCGCAGATAAATATTAGATACAGAAGCAAGATTTTCTCCTTCATTTTTTGCGTTCATGGCATGGCTGTCGTGTTGGATTTCGTTGTTTTTAGCGAGTTCTTCGCACCATTTCTGAGCCTCGTCACTCAGCTCTTTCGACCAGACGAGAGGCTGGGAGCCATGAAGATTTCTCAGCTTGTTGTGGGCCATCACGCAAGCTTTATCAAAGTCATTGTATGCTCTGACTCCTTAAAAAATGCAATCAACGAGTTTATTTGGTAAAGGGTATACGTCTTCTTCATTTAAATTGTTCACCAAGCAAAACATCGCACGGATTACAATACAAACAAGAAATAAAACATGTATTACGGAAATGACTTTTTTATAGGGGAACTCCTTCTTGAGCCAAAGCCCAACGAGAACGGGAGCCCCATACATTTGAAAGACATGAAACACATAGGGAGTTTGTTCAAAATTTCGGTCAGTTCGTGGAGCTGTAAAGTAATATTTATTATTTATGTTAATCAACTGAGAGAAATTGAGAGAGCTGGGTAGTAAGTAATGCAAATAACATTTATGATTGAAAGCATTCGTTGTTAACATAGTTTGATTCTTTCCAGTTTAGCTTTAGTAAAAAGTAGGGAAAACAATTGCAGTATGTGATTTGTCAACTTAATAATTTCTTTCACCTGTCAAGCAAGATCGCTGAAAAGGAAACGAAATCTAAGGAGCCAAGCCAGTGATTATCTCATTGAGACTTGTTTCTCCTAAAGAGCCTCTGCTTTTAATGTCTGTGTTAGGCAGAAAACAGAACCCATACATAGCCTAGTGTGTTTTTTTTTTTGGGGGGGGGGGGGGGTGGAGGGGGGTGCCTCTTTGACGCCTCAACCGAATCTGACTTTGCATCCTAATATTACCCGGCTTTTTGCTGTCAAATGTGTTAGTGAGCTTACTCCCTTTCTTATTTATACTTGTGTCTTGTATAGCCTGACCCTATTATTGTATTGTTTTCCTTGAAGTGGCTCAGTGCCATGTTTTTCTAGCCCCTTATGGTTATTTCGGGCAGCCAATATTCTTCTTTTTCTAAATATCTTAAGACGATAACATATAATGAACGTGAGTACAAATTTGATGATGTTGTTGTCAACGAAATACCATAGGACTCACGCATGGAGGCGAATAGGTAATAGGGGTTCGTCAGTATTCAGTTCTTTGGGGTCCTTGGAAGCTCCGTTTCAGGGTTAGCTTATCAATATAAATTATACCTTACCGATACAGAGTAGATAGCTGAGCATTACGAAAGCACGAAACTGGAACGACTCCATTTCCTTTCAAGCCACCAGATTAAGTGTACTTCAACAGGGAGCCGTTTGAAACTGATCTAAAGCTTGGGATTTGTATTTAAATGTAACCAGTAGTCATTGTTACGTTATTCCAGCATGCATCTGTTCAAACAGATTACACACCGTTTTCATTATTCATTGAGAGTCGAGTTTCCACCACGCAACCAAAATATCTTGAAGAAAATTTGAAATATAGAGTGTACGTCTGTGCTGCAAAAAATGTACTGAAATGACTGACTGCGGATTGGAAATATAACATTCTGTCTGAAAACGCCTTGTTCAATTGCACATTTACTCTTCTATTCCTTTCCTTCTTAGTGAAAAATCCATTTCTTCATTTTCTGCTCCATGTAATTTTCAAGAAAGTAAACAATAGCAAACCAGTACATGATTTGAAAGTCATGTGGGTTTTCTCGCCACCAGGAAACATGAAATCGTTGCGATCGCGGTACGTCCCTACCACTCCTTTACAATGCAGCTTCTTTAGAAATACATCATTTCAGCGTACACGAAAAGGGAAAGATTTATTTCAGGTAATGAAACTTTCGATGCTGTAAATACAATTGATGCTCAAAAGTTAACTTTACAGCAATAAATGATCTGTTTTCATCTTCCTCTGAGTAGCAGGTTATCCTTGTGGAGTGAGTGCACCGTACCTGCATAAAATGGTTTCTCTTTTTGTCGTTCGGGTTGTCTTATTTTCACGAGATTATCTACGAGAGGTAAAGCTAGTCGGTAGAACACAGGACTACGCGGGTGCTGGAGGTCGCGGGTCCCATCCCCGGCCGGACCAACACTTATGAGAGGCCACATAACGAAAAACGACAGTCGTAAGTCAAGGGGACTCTATGCCGGATAAGATGATTGCAAGCTCCTAATAAGCGGATGTTTTTTTCTTTTGGCCTAAGCACTTTTAATAATTTATTTTGTTTATACAACCTGCGACACAGACATTTTGCGCTAAAAGTAAGGACAAAGCCATACCAGGCTTTCTATGAAGCCGTGATTCCATGACCACCTCCCACTCCCTGAAGTGTCAGATATGTGTGTGCTGTGAAGATCGATTGAAATGTATAGTCCTCAGGTTGAATAGATAAAGAGAATTACTCGCCAGGTAAGCAAGAGAAAGGTAAGAGGCTCATCAAATGCATGACACCGACTGTTTTGCCCCAAGAAAAGCGTATTCTTTCGGAAACGATTTCTGAAAGTGTCGGTTCTTTTCATTTACGCATTACGTCTAATTTTTTGTCTTGTTTCTTTTCGCCGGCCAATGCACTCTATTTTCAGTCGTATTCCTTTTACTTGCAGTAACTAGAATGACAAAAACGAAATCCTTCTAAGTCTCTGTCAGGTTGCTACTCAACCGTAAAAAGCCTAAGTGGAATTGAAATTTTCCCATAACGCAGCCTGTACGGCACCTTCAGTTAACAAACTTATTCTCGAGTAGCGTTTTCCGAGCTCCAGGCGATCCTAAAAGATAAAAAAGAAACACTTTTTAACCGATAAGATTTCGTTCGTGGCACACCTATTTCAGTGTTGAGCACATATTAAGGTGTAACAACCATTTTGCTTTTCTTTCACTCCACACTAAAACCCAGATTGCAACTTCGTACAAATGTGATTTTGTCTCAAACTGTACTTGAACAGATAAGTATTCTAAAACGTCTTTCAAAGTGCTATTCAAGAAATGCTAACAGTGAAGGGTCATGATATCTTATAGAAGTTACATCACACGAGGAAGGAACTTACACTGCCTCTACCGTTAATTGATTTCTGAGAACCTGGGGCGATCCTTATGAATTAAGCGACAAGACACCAAATTATCTTCTTGCTAAACATTCTTATATATGCAGGGCCCGCGGAGCAGCTTTTAAAGAGGGGGACCGCACCAGCGTTTTTAAGTGAGAAGAGGGGACTAACTCTAAAAATAATTAGAACGCATATAATTTCGTTAAATTCATAAGCTTTTCCACCAGTTAACATATTTTATTAACTTAAAAAATCAAGTGATATCCTTTTCTACACTTTTCAACTCAATTCAAACATTTAGAGAAAGAGGTTAATGACAATAATGTAATCACACTTAACGTAATCTGTAAACGAAGGTAGAGTAATCATAACTTTGGTTCATTTATTCGCTTACTGTCACGAAATCGGATTCTCTGAATGTACCGAAATTCCTTATTTTCGATTGTCGTTAAGACCAACAAATTCATTTGCCACTTCAACAAGGCAAAGTATTTCTGTTCTGTCTTTGTGAGTGTTGAGTACTGTAAGATTACCGAACCTTTTTTGAGTCTTTTCTTTGAGCCTTTCTTGAGTAACTCTTCAAGAGCCACTTTCACAGATAACGTAGAAAATTTTAAAATGCGCCTTATCTCTAGAAGTTACCCTAAGAAAACGGTGGAATAGACACTCTCAGAAGTTAACAATGCGAACAGAAAAGCAGCTCTAACACAGAAACAGAGAACGCACAAGAAGCTTCTACCCTTCGTGACGCAATCAGCTTCAACAATCGTTACCATGCCTGAAAACATACTACCTCCCTTGATTTCTTATAGAAAAGGAAAGTCGCTTATAGATATGCTTGTTTTACACATGCGATGGGCACACAGCAGGAGTCGGCGGCGTTGGTCTGTCAACCCAATTTTAATCACCAACAGAAGACTACAACTAAGTGTATGAATTGTAAACATAGTGGTTTTAAAACTGATTTATTCCATCAGACAGGATCGCAAGGAACCAATCATAATTTGGATGTTTTCCCGCGAGGTCCGCCACCTTTAGCTAAACACAATTATCCCGTGGAAGTACTTTTTTGGATATGTCTTTTACTTAATTATTATTTTTTTCACAAAAAGTGGGGCGGGGCCCTGGCCCCCCCTCCCCCGGCCTCTCCCCCTGCGCGGTCCCTGATATAGCTATAGACGAGCGCATCCTTAACTTCTCATGCAAAAAGCCTTAAAGATGAGTTGATACTTTTTAGAAGGACGAAAATTAAAGTGAACAATTCGAAGAAAACCATTCCCGCTTTCTTTTGGTGTTACCAAGTAAACAAGTTTCGCGAGCAGGTTTAGTTATATGTTTTAACTTCCACAGCTCACACTTTGTCACTTTAACCGCCCCTTATTCATTGATAATTTTTACATGTATTTACAGTTTCCCTAAGAAATGCTTCCTTCCCTTACAAGCATCTTTTTAATTCAACATTTAAATTCAAAGCAAGGAAATATTATAGAAAAAATCATCTCCACAAAAGCGTGAAGTCCCGGATCACGAGGGCAGCCTCATTGCCAGCTGATTCTTGGATTGGAAATCCTAATGTTTCGGCTTTTTCCCTGCGCTGTATACCAGAAGAGCAGGAAAAACCATTCTGTTTTGAAGAAAAACAAAACAAACAAAAAAAACAATAATAGAATCAACAGGGAATTTAAAATAATGTTAAAGGGGCACTGTCACGGCAATTCCTGTCATAAGTTGTTCAAATCGTGAGGAAGTAATTTTTCTATTACGCGATCGGCTCGTCTGACACGAAGAAGTAGATTTCTAATTATTTCTTGGACGGAAAAGGAAGTAGCATTGATTCATGGCGATTTTTTCGGGTCACAACGACGAAACTTGAAAAAAGTTAACCTAACTTTTTTCAAGTTGCAATGCATTTCTACCTCCTCGTCCGGGCCATAGACAACCGAAAATAGTTTCAATACACATATTAAGCACTTCGTAGGAAAAGTGCATAATTTTTTAAGCGTTCCACTTTGCAAACACATGTTTGGGTTCAGACCCAAATTACGTGACAGTGCCCCTTTAAATCAACAGCACAATAATTGAAAACACGTTGGCCACATGTCAAGAGGTCACAGTCAGCATGGTAGGAAGATATTTCTTTCCGCTTACGAAAAATCATCCAGTTTGATTCAGTGTTTCGTTGAACTCTTAATATTACGTGGTAAGTCAATATATTTCGGTGGCATTACTCAAAGCTTGTGTTGCTGGGTTATGCAAATAATGACTTTTGGATGAACTGGGGTGTTCCTAAACACTCTAAATAGACCATTTTACAGTTCTTTAGTCAGTACCTGGCCTTTGATTGAATGCGAGGCTAGGGGTGACCTACCCTGGCTCCAGAGGCCCGTTGAAAAAAAAATATCCCTTTCACCGCGTAAATTCCCTCCTTCAAACGAAAAAAATAACCTCTGGCACCCAGGGTAGGGGTGACCTTGTTTTGATACAAACCTACCTGATTTTCTTATGGAAATTACGCTGATTAAACACTAGTTAGCATAAGAAAAACATGATTTACATAAGAAAGGTAGGTAGGTTTGTATCAAAACAAGGTCACCCCCAGCCTCGCTTTCACCGACAACTGTAAAATGGTCTATTAAATGATCTGAACCGAATCCCAAATGACAGCAAGAACTATAAGTCAAGGACCGACATAAGAAAAAGTATTTTGAATTTGAGCTTCATCGAAGATTCTCTTTTCAAGATCTTTATGTCAATAACGTCTTTGACATGCTTTCAGTTTGTCAAAACTATGGGATAATTCTTTAAGAATTCTAGTTCAGCTCTTGTTCGAGACGTTTAATAAAATGGACCCCTTGGCGACTCACAAAAACACCGAATTGACCAACTGAAATTTGTCAACTCCATATTTATTATTTATTTATTTATTTGGCTACACAAAAACGTTACAATAGTTACATAGAGCTATGTTACAATGGTTACATAACATGTATACTGACTGGTGAAGGTCAAATGTTTCGGCTTGTTCCCCAAAACGGGAACAAGCCGAAACATTTGACGTGCACAGTCATCATTCTATTCCTTTGAAGAAATAAAAGCCAGCTATAATACTGTATTCCCTACTTCGGTCTTATCAGTCCTATATGTACGTCACAAAAATTGCAATGAATAAATAAAGAGAATAAAAATATTGCAATTACACTAAGTAGATCTGAGAACATTCTGGAACCTAAAAGCGTTATAATGTAATGTTTTTAGCAATTTTTCGTTTGAGCTTCAAAAAGGCAATGAAAACGCTAGTGTGGCCCGCATAACGTCTTTTCTGTTACAAATATAAAGATTAATGATTTAATTATTCTAGTGTCGACTAATGAAGCTAACTCAATATAATTGTACCACACCACGCGGGTGGAAATTGTAATTAACCAAGCCATACATACCTCTTCTGGCTGGCAAATAATGGATCGCAAAGGAGGACGGTCGCCACACTCTTGGAAGTCTGTTCCGTCCTTCTTCTTCAAGCCTATACATAGAACAAAAACGTAGGAGGGCGAGAATAATAAGTTGTTTGCTAGCATTATATTCTGATAAGTACATATTCAGGAGTTTAACTCAGTTTTAGGGGCAACTGTTTTAAGCTGACGTTCGGTGCTTTTCACTGTGAGATAAGCAAAAGAGGATACATTGTTTTTAATGCGATACCAGTCGTAAGTACGGCGCTTTGCAAAATGCGCTTGCGTAGATGTCTCCTAATTCCCTGGTGGGTTTCTGCTTGTTAATTTTGTAACTGAAGTTACTAAACAAAACTGAATTCGTCCTAGTGTAGAATATCCATTACTGGCTGACCCCATCTTTTCTTTACTTTTTCTCCACGAAAAGTCCTATTATTTCAAACAAACTGGAAGATGAAAACTCACAAACATATTCAAGCTTTTAATAACTTACTTACATACATCACATACATACATCACATTATTTACCCTCGGATTTTAGAGTAGCTTGTGCAGCTAATATCTCCGGCATTTAATCATCAGATGAGAGATAGACCACCGCACCGGGAACTACGTCCCCTACTCTTTTCGAACAGTGTGTGGGTTCTTTTACGTCCCACACAATCAATTGTGAAGAGTTGTGAGACGGGGCCTACGGTTTATCGTCCTTATCCGAGAAGACTAGAAAGTCTAACCATTTGCAGATGTTATTACAAAGGCAGCAGTTTCTCCTCAATTAATTTAAGACCCTGAGTGTTGGTCCGACCGGGGTTTGAACCAACGACCTCCCGGACGATAGTCCGGTACTCTACCACTGAGCTAACCGGTCGGCGGTATATTCTCTTATCAGAAAAAATTTCGTCGGCATATACCGACAACATCAGAAATAATAACTACCTTTGTGGATGATCGTAATTGCTCTCTCATTTCCAGTCACTCTTAAGGCACCGACCAGATCTTGAAGCTTTACTTCTCTACCAATGAGATCATCGAGTAAAGCCTTGGCAGGGCTATTCTCTTTCCTGAAATCATCGACGTCTTGGGGAGAGTAACGTGAAGCAAAGCCTTTTGTCATCAGCTTCTTCCAGTCTATGGTGGGACCCTTCTCCAAAACGCTGTAAAGCGCTTCAATTGTTTCAGAAGGTAGTTCACTAATTCTTCTTTCGCCCATTATACCTAAAATGAACATTTAACCGCATTACAGTACACTGAAACCTTTTAAAAACGATTGCTATCATGGGTGACTTTCAGTTGAACATCCATTATTTGTAAAATAATATAGTCTGAGAACACTTTGATTTAGTGATCAACAATTTGCGCTCACATAATAGCTGGGAGTGGAGACGTCTGCTATTGGCGGGCATTTCGCTGCCAGGTGTGACATGGCAAAGGTTTGGGGAAAAGAACGAATGAGAACTTCCGCTCAAATTGGTGAAACGTAAGTTGATGTCACCAATATCAGTGTTTGGTCAGCAATATTCTCATCTCAATGCAAAATGAAATTTACCTAATTATCATGTAAATTTTAATATAATACTGGCTATTTTTTACAAGCTGTATAGCCTACTTATTCTCAGCTAGCTCTTCCTTAAAAAATTTCACAGACCTGAAACGAAGGTAAAACATGATTGGCGTTAGCGAAGGTTACATACACTGCACTCAGTGATTCCACATAATATACGCCACAAAAGCTACCCAAGGTACTTCAATTGAAGAACTGCATTATTCATCATTGACAGCGTTCGTGTGTTGCATGTGAATCGTCGCATGCAGGTTGTTCGCTGGGATTTTTCCCGAACTGATAAGACTGATAAGCGCGTGCTTTATTGGACTTGCGTACTGCCGCTCGAAGTTCGTGTGTAGCGGTGAGTAGGTACTTTTCCCAGATTGATAAGGACATATTTCATTGAAGGTGGAAAATATTATTAGATCGCTCGAGTATTGCACTTGAATGTTGCATGCAGTTACTATACGTAACTGATCCGCTAAGATTTTTCCAGAATAAACTCGTTCCTCGGGATATTATGAAAACTCGGAAATCTAAAGATTGCTGTTTAACTTCTTACAAACCCTAAGCTTTATTTCAACGAGATTATCGACGCTGTGTAAAAACTAAATCACACTGGAAAATGAAATGCAAATCGACCGCAGCTGAACCGGATCAATAGTCAAGAAAGTACGGGCATAAGCTAAATTAATTTAGTAAACCTTTAAGGTAAGCCCCTTCTAGGGGAATGAACACAATTAGCAATAATGAAATAATACAATCAGGTAATAGAAATCCTTTTGGAAGAAATATCGCCAAAAATAGACCGATGACTTCACTCTTTCCTGAAATTTTCACTTTCGCGTCAACAAAATCGATCGCAGATGCTGGTCTTCACTGTTCAAGGTTTCTGTATTATCGCTCCACTAAAATGAAACAGAAACAGAACTGACGATTGAGAAATGTGTTAGTTAAAAAACACTAGATCCTTTTCGAAGAAATATCGCCAATTAAGTGGACTGATGCGTTCATTTATTCTTACCTGAAATTTGACTTCCTTGTCAACAAAATCGATCAGCGCAGATTCTTGTCTTCACTGTCCTAAGTTTCTGTATTTTCTATACTCTTAACCGAAACAGACGAAAAACGGACGATTAAGTGATATACGTTCGCAAATAGTTCCTTAGAACTATCATTTGCATATGATCCCCTTTAGACATATAAGTTTCCTCGTTTTAAGCTGTTAGCCATTTCAGTTGAACTAGCGGTGTGCAATCTTCGCGTGCCACCGGCGTACTAAAATCAAATTGAAGACTCACCAAACGATGAAGAGTGCGTAGCAGAGTTTGCCTTTTAGAATGAGAAACCGCCTCAGCTTCCAAAATCTGCGTATCAAATCAAACTAAAACATATTGATGAAATTTCACTGTCAAACTTACCTTTGGCTTGGGACGAGATGGCAGCGACTGGTTAGGTTTACGTCCTCTACGAATTTTATTTAAAACTCAGACAAGAAGGGGTTTACCCCTATCATTACGTTAAACGGTAACTTAGAAACCCATGTCATTGACATCTGTATCTCGGTATAGCGTAATAAATTAAGAGTGCTGCATCATTAAGAAAATATTTGAAGGTTAAATCGACTTTTTAAGAGGTAACAAGACTGGTGGTTTTCAAGCTCTTCGTCAAGTTGTGTATCCGCTAGTTTAAATATGCTTTGGGCTTGAAAAATTTCAAACCACAAGAAAATTTAAGCCGGGAAAAACCCCAGGGGAAGTACTTGCATGCAACCTCACGCGCAACACACGAGCTGTCTAACTGATACATAACAAGGACCCTTCAGCTTCAATCACGTGCTTATCAGTTTGGGGAAAAACCCCAGGAAGTAACTGCATGCAAAGTTCACAGGACCACGCGAAATATTCGAGCTATCTGCAGCCGTGATACATAAACTTCAGGTCCAATGCAAAGTCCATATGCCATGCACGGCAATCTAACTGATACATGCTTATAACAGTTCTTCACTGAGGTATTTTCGTCGCGTGCACTGGCTTTCACTCTTATTATGCCTAATATACTATGTCTAACCCTCAATAATATTTTACCTTTGCTTCAATTCTGTGAAGTTTTTGACATTTACAGTTCACTGCTCTAGATTATGGTAGTAAATCTGAGAAAATAAAAAAAATTGAACCGGTTCGAAAAATTTGAAACAAAAAACTAATTTAACAATGAAAACGAGCAACGTGCCAAGAACGAGACTTCTGGGAGAAAATCTCAATTTGTTTTTCTTCACAGTTTTAAGGCCTTTCAAGGGATTTTACGTAAACTATTTCGCCCTGTACCAGGCCTGAGCCCATCGGCTCCTGCCTTTCCCATCTTTACCTGATTGTTTTACCGGGAGAAGATTATATCAGCTAGGGGAAGGTTATGTCAAGGCCGCACGACTACCGACTACCATGATCCGCTGGGAAAAACTGTACTCAGATTTACGCTGAAACGTTTTCACTACGGACACAAAATACACCCTTGCTGATTTTCCCGGACTGTGGCTTGCTTGTTTGGAAGGTCTGCTCAGGGACGTGTGCACATTGCCAGTTGAGACTGAACCTGTGAACAGGTCTCGACAAGATATCATTGACTAAGTTTTATTCTTGGCTTTTTTACTAATTACTGCTGTAATTTAAGCGTTGCTGTTGTACGTTTTCCTGAGTCTTGCCTGTAGGCACCTGAACACTTCTCCACCGTGGACGAAACCGAGAAAACCCTGGGAACAAATTTTTGGAGGGATAATCCAGGTTATCATATACAACGAAAAACTTTCCGCGTGGATGCACGCTGGAAGGCACGTGGTGGGATTTAATGCTCAGATTCAAGATGGTGGACGGCACAACACGTTTCCACCGATTTTTCCTATCAAAATAGAAACCCCCGTACTTTTTAATACATTTGAATTATGGTTAAAGGAAAAGAAAGCAAAACGACTAAAAAAAGCATCAAAAGTTACGGCAAATGTCCCGAGCAAGAAAGAAGAAGATGTCGATAGCGTGGATGAGGATAGTTTTCTCGATCCTGAGGACTTGGAGTATTTCCAGGATTCTCGGAGGAGTTTTGCGTTTTTACAGGACATAACAGCAGAGTAAGTCTACTGAAGTTGATAGTGACACCAAATTGTTATGATGCGCACCAGACAGATTTAAACCACAACTGAAACACCGAATGCTGCTTGATTCGTATGCAAAACTAAAAGACAGAAAGGTTTCAAACTTCGTATCTAATAATAATAATAATAATAATAATAATAATAATAATAATAATAATAATAATAATAATAAGTAATGGTAATAGGACAGAGTGGAGTGCAATTCAGGGAGTAATTGGGCGAGTGATTTCAAATTGGCCGAGCGCGTAGTGCGAGGCTGATTTGAAATTACGAGCACGATTACCCCTGAATTGTACGACACGAAGTCCGATTACCAATTAATTGTGTCAATAACAAAATGCGAGAAACTCTAGAGGTCAACTTTTCAAATGGTAAAATGTATTTAATTGCTATTTTACAAAGTGCGAAAATTGACAACTGACACGACATGACAGCCACTGCTCAACATACCCAAATAAGGGAATTTGGCCTGTCCGATTACAAGTGTTTGTAATCGGACAGCTCAAATCGGACAGTTTGGACCTGAAGCAGTCAATTAAGACACAAATAAAGGCTGTTACGAACCAATCACATTCGAGCATTTTGTTATTGACACAATTATAATAATAATAATAAGGAAATTAAGAGCAAGGTTTCAATTATCTGTAATAAGTGAACAGAGTGGAGTCAAAGTGCCTATAACCCCAAAAATCTTTTTTCACTCAATTAAATCTTTGTATAGAACTGAGAAAAATGCCGCAAAAATTTTTGAATTGGTTTAAAACCATGATTTTTTATGTTTTTTTAAAGAGTGGGAAAATAGCCCTTTTTGAAAACACAACCAAGCCGCAGAATCATTGAAAAGGGTCTGGGAATAGTGTAATGTGTGACGTCATTCCAGGCCATTGATCACTTTGTTGTTGGGAACTGTTATTGCTTCGGAATGCCAGGTACTGATGCGTTGTTTTCGGTTGTAGCAACAGGCCAAACAAGGTTAAGGGTTTATCATTGCACCCAGTATCTTTTCAAGGAGATGCCAATCCAAAGAAACACAAGAGAAGAACAAATTGGGTCGACTTTGTCAAAATCAAAGGGTGTTCATTGGGAGCCTACAAAGTACTTGGCACTACAGTGTGTGAATATGTTTTTTTCTCAGTTCCATATAAAGATTTAATTGAGTGAAAAAAGATTTTGGGGGTTATACATGTAGGCACTTTCAAGTGAATGATAATATTATTCTATACAATGAAATAATAGATACAGTACTGGCTGGAGGGATTGCATGTCCACGCGTGTAATTTAAGTGGACACTGCGTCTAATTGAAGGGCTTGGTGGAAACTATGCTAAGTGGATTTTTAGGTGAACGCGTTTTTTGGCCCGTGTTTTCTTGAAGACTAATTGAAGGGCTGAGAGCATAAACTGCCTATGTGTAATTTTCGGCCGTTTTTTTAGTTGGCTTGGATTTGTCCAAATTTTTGCATGTGAACTGCATTTTGATTCAAAAACATTGTCCCGTATTTTTTTTCACCGATTTCTTTTTCGTTTTCGAGAAATAACGTATGCAAAAAAAAACACCTAAAACTACACATAGGCAGTTTATGCCCTCAGCCCTTCATATGTCTGCCTTATTAACATGCATGAAGCAATGCCCAAGGGTATTCTTTATGCGCAATGCACCTTTTTGACTCATAAACAGCCCACAAGATGCCCATCCGACTTGGAAATGGTCGACTTTTTTAAATGCAGCACTTATTACCAGTGTTTTGCTTACTGATAGTGCTCAAGAAGCTTCCTTAGCTGGAAAACAGTGCGTAACATTCTGGGTTGACTTAAAAACAGCACACAGCAACCTTGGTTAACCTTAAGCCAGCGCGCGTAGATTTTGTCCGACTTGAAAACAGCACTCAAAAGATTTAGGGTTATTGTTAAGTTTAGAGTTAGGGTTAAAATTAGGACTAGGGTTAGAGTAAGGGTTAGAGCTAGGGTTAGGGTTAGGGTTAGGGTTAGGGTTAGAGCTAGGGATAGGGTTCGGCCTAGGGCATTGCAAACGTTAACGTTAAAGTAAGCGGCGCATTTTGAGTCTCGCACAGGTTTCTCGGTTCCTCCGAAATGAAAAGAGCGCACAGGTTTCTTGTTTGATTCTTAATTCTTTCGGGAAGGCTTTGGCCAATGTAAGTAAAGTGTTGAAGAGGGTGTTTTGGTTGAAAACGGCATACAGCAGGATCGGATTTGATTCTAACTCAGTGCTTAAAAAGCTTGCTGTCGGCTGAGAAATAGAATAAAATATTAAAGAAGGCTGGTTTTATTTGAAGATAGCTTTTGGCCACTACCGACAACTTCTGTTGGTGAGCAACACCGAAAATTTGAGTTAACGATGTTCAAGGGCAAAATTAAGAGTTAAAAGAGTAAGCTGTTTCCCGTCGGTTTCCGCTTCGAAACAGAGATTGGACTGGCGCTTCGCGTGCTTTGGTCATTATTGAAACGATTTTGAAGGGTTCATTTTCGTCGTCAAATGGAAAGAGTGGAATGAAATTCGTATCACAAATCAACGTAAATGACGACAGTGAAAAAACTGGAACAAAATACTTAACTAGTTTTGTTGGCTTCAAGACGTAAATATTTGCATAAGATGTGAAATTTAATCCGTATCGTCTGATGCGTAACACAACGACTTGTTAAAATGTCTCGCGTGCAAATACGTTCTTGCTGGTGTTTATCTCGCTTGAAAATACGTTTTGCTGATGTTTACAAGCCTCCATAAAATCAAAATAACCGAGTTGATCGACGCAAAACTGATTTATATGTTGAAATTCGGCAGCATGTCTCCCTGTGTTTACATAACAACTCGACGACCGACCACGAGTAATATTTTCCACGCGCGCCCATGCAACTTTTCCCTGGATTGTTTTCAAGATAGTCATCGAAAACGGACGGACTTCTCGTCATGCTGACTTCCCTCTCTCGGATGAATTCTCCGTAATGTTTCCGAATTTTGACGAACTGTTTCACGGCTTCGATGGCCCGCGAGACAGCGCCCACTTCGGCCGCAATGAATTGTGGGAATGTTATGCCCTCCGCGAGCGAAAGACACTCTGCAAACATCGCCCAGTTTTTTTGCCCGTAACTCCAAAAACACCTCTCCTTTTCGCAAATTCTAGCACCGTAACCTTTCAGAAATGGACCAAGACTAGCAAAACCGAGCCGCTTTTGAGACCAGAGATGTTTTCAGAGTTTTTTTTTTCTGCCAGGCTCTTAATCTCTACTCCCAAACCGGAGAGTCAAATTCATCTCTCTCTTCATGGTTTGGCAAGCAGAGAAAACACGACTGGCTTCTTTCAGCCGTGTTAGACTTGTGGATCTCAAGACTTCATGATGTCCTTCGATCCCCGAGCGAACAGGCAAATTGACATAATTCGATTAAACCAAACAAGCTAGCGCGCATCGAGTCGGGAGCTTCGGCAGACACGTTGCGTAAGTACCAATGTTTTAACCGCCAAAACTTTTAGTCTACGTCACACTATGGAACAATCCTTTCTACCTGTCAATCATTTCATGTCCAATTTCAGTTTTACCCTTCAGTTACGAGCATTTGGCGCTAAGTTTTCAAATAAAGAAATAAAGAATACCCTTGGGCATTGCTTCATGCATGTTAATAAGGCAGACATATGAAGGGCTGAGAGCATAAACTGCCTATGTGTAATTTTCGGCCGTTTTTTTAGTTCGCTTGGATTTGTCCAAATTTTTGCATGTGAACTGCATTTTGATTCAAAAACATTGTCCCGTATTTTTTTTCACCGATTTCTTTTTCGTTTTCGAGAAATAACGTATGCAAAAGAAACACCTAAAACTACACATAGGCAGTTTATGCCCTCAGCCCTTCAATTGCAAAGCAGTGAAAAAGAATACAGGGCAATGTTTACCACATAAAAACAAGCCTGTATGCAAAAAAAACAGCAATTTTGGAGCAAAATTAACAAAAAAACCTCCAAAAAATCCACTTAACATAGTTTTCCACCAAGCCCTTCATAAGTCTGCCTTATTAACATTCATGAAGCAATGCCCAAGGGTATTCTTTATTTGAAAACTAAGCGCCAAATGCTCGTAACTGAAGAGTAAAACTGAAACTGGACATGAAATGATTGACAGGTAGAAAGGATTGTTCCACAGTGTGACGTAGACTAAAAGTTTTGGTGGTTAAAACATCGATACTTCCGCGACGTATCTGCCGGAGCTCCCGACACGATCCGCGTTAACTTGTTTGATTTAATCGAATTTTGCTAGTTTGCCTGTTCGCCCGGTGGTTGAAGGACATCATTAAGTCTATAGACACGCAACTCTAACACTGCTGAAAGAAGCCAGTTGTGTTTTCTCTGCTTGCAAAACCATAGAGAGATATATTAGGGGGCAAGAGAAAGGCAAGAGGGTCATCAAATGTATGACTCCGACTGTTTTGCCCCAAGAAAAGCGTATTCATCTTGGCAAAGCATGTTTCAGAGACGATTTCTGAAAGTGTCGGTTCTTTTCATTTACACATGACGTCTAATTTTTTTGTCTTGTTTCTTTCCGCCGGCGAATGCACTCTATTTTCAGTCGTATTGTGATCTAAAAAAGATTCTTACCCTGCAAAAGCGTGCCCTACGTCTGATTTTCTTTTCCAATAAAAGATCTCATGCCATCCCTCTTTTTATTGCCTCGAACATCCTACATGTTAATATGCTCTACTTTGAAACGGTTTCCACCATAATGCATGATGTTTCTACTAGTTCTACACCTAGGAACATTCGTGAACTTTTTATTCATTCATCTGACGTTCATGCATATAATACGCGTTTCTCTTCCTCAGATAATTTTTATGTACAAAAATCTAGATTGCATGTGAAACTCATGTCTTTCTCTGCGTTTGGTACAAGGTTATGGAATTGTCTACACCCCGTCTGGCGTAAGCTCACGAAAAGAGCATTTAAAAGAAAAATTCATCAGTTGCTTTTAACTGTACTTGGGATTGAGGACTATTATGTTGACGCCCATTCTCTAATATTGAAACTCAATACCAGTAATTACTGTGCCATATAGCTATATACTTCGCTTACAGACGTATACCATAATTTTCCCTTCTCTACTTTCCAGTCTGCTTTGCTTGTACTATTTCTTTCTTCCTTTTCTTTAACTTGTAACTACATGAAAATTGTCTCTGCCAGTTAGCGTAATGTAGTAAATCAGTTAGCGTAATATAGTAATCTAAGGCATATCTTATAGTAATATTGTAATAGTTTAGTGACTTTTTATTTATTTATTTAATTTTTATTTTAAATTCCTTATATATAAATGACTGATCCGCCTAGATTAGCCCATGCTATTTGCGGATCAGTCACATTTGTAAATGTGTTTTTGAAATCTTTATTAAATATCATATCATATCATATCATATCGTATTCCTTTTACTTGCAGTAACTAGAATGACAAAAACGAAATCCTTCTAAGTCTCTGTCAGGTTGCTACTCAACCATAAAAAGCCTAAGTGGAATTGAAATTTTCCCATAACGCAGCCTGTACGGCACCTTCAGTTATATAAACTTATTCTCGAGTAGCGTTTTCCGAGCTCCAGGCGATCCTCAAAGATCAAAAAAGAAACCCGTTTTAACCGATAAGATTTTGTTCGTGGCACACCTATTTCAGTGTTGAGCACATATTAAGGTGTAACAACCATTTTGCTTTTCTTTCACTCCACACTAAAATCCAGATTGCAACTTCGTACAAATGCGATTTTGTCTCAAACTGTACTTGAACAGATAAGTATTCTAAAACGTCTTTCAAAGTGCTATTCAAGAAATGCTAACGATGAAGGGTCATGATATCTTATAGAAGTTACATCACACGAGGAAGGAACTTAAACTGCCTCTACCGGTTAATTGATTTCTGAGAACCTGGAGGCGATCCTTATGAATTAAGCGACAAGACACCAAATTATCTTCTTGCTAAACATTCTTATATATACAGGGCCCGCGGAGCAGCTTTTAAAGAGGGGGACCGCTCCAGCGTTTTCAAGTGAGGGGAGGGGACTAACTCTAAAAATAATTAAAATGCATATAATTCCGTTAAATTCATAAGCTTTGTCTACCAGTTAACATATTTTATTAACTCAAAATATCAAGTGATATCCTTTTCTACACTTTTCAACTCAATTCAAACATTTAGAGAAAGAGGTTAATGACAAAATAAGCTTTGTAATCACACTTAACGTAATCTGTAAACGAAGGTAGTTTAATCCATTTAGTCGCTTACTGTCACGAAATCGGATTCTCTGAATGTACCGAAATTCCTTATTTTCGATTGTCGTTAAGACCAACAAATTCATTTGTCACTTCAACAAGGCAAAGTATTTCTGTTCTGTCTTTGTGAGTGTTGAGTACTGTAAGATTACCGAACCTTTCTTGAGTCTTTTCTTTGAGCCTTTCTTGAGTAACTCTTCAAGAGCCACTTTCACAGATAACATAGAAAATTTTAATATGCGCCTTATCTCTAGAAGTTGCCCTAAGAAAACGGTGGAATAGACACTCTCAGAAGTTAACTATGCGAACAGAAAAGCAGCTCTAACACAGAAACAGAGAACGCACAAGAAGCTTCTACCCTTCGTGACGCAATCAGCTTCAACAATCGTTACCATGTCTGAAAAACGTACTACCTCCCTTGATTTCTTATAGAAAAGGAAAATCGCTTATAGATATGCTTGTTTTACACATGCGATAGGCACACAGCAAGAGTCGGCGGCGTTGGTCTGTCAAACCAATTTTAATCACCAACAGAAGACTACAACTAAGTGTATGAATTGTAAACATAGTGGTTTTAAAACTGATTTATTCCATCAGACAGGATCGCGAGGAACCAATCATAATTTGGATATTTTCCCGCGAAGTCCGCCACCTTTAGCTAAGCACAATTATCCCGTGGAAGTACTTTTTTGGATATGTCTTTTACTTAAGTTTTTATTTTTTTCACAAAAAGTGGGGCGGGGCCCTGGCCCCCCTCCCCGGCCTCTCCCCCTGCGCGGTCCCTGATATAGCTATAGACGAGCGCATCCTTAACTTCTCATGCAAAAAGCCTTAAAGAAGAGTTGATACTTTTTAGAAGGACGAAAATTAAAGTGAACAATTCGAAGAAAACCATTCCCGCTTTCTTTTGGTGTTACCAAGTAAACAAGTTTCGCGACCAGGTTTAGTTATATGTTTTAACTTCCACAGCTCACACTTTGTCACTTTAACCGCCCCTTATTCATTGATAACCTTTTTACATGTATTTACAGTTTCCCTAAGAAATGCTTCCTTCCCTTACAAGCATCTTTTTAATTCAACATTTAAATTCAAAGCAAGGAAATATTATAGAAAAAATCATCTCCACAAAAGCGTGAAGTCCCGGATCACGAGGGCAGACCTCATTGCCAGCTGATTCTTGGATTGGAAATCCTAATGTTTCGGCTTTTTCCCTGCGCTGTATACCAGGAGAGCAGGAAAAACCATTCTGTTTTGAAGAAAAACAAAACAAACAAAAAAAACAATAATAGAATCAACAGGGAATTTAAAATAATGTTAAAGGGGCACTGTCACGACAATTCCTGTCATAAGTTGTTCAAATCGTGAGGAAGTAATTTTTCTATTACGCGATCGGCTCGTCTAACACGAAGAAGTAGATTTCTAATTATTTCTTGGACGGAAAAGGAAGTAGTATTGATTCATGGCGATTTTTTCGGGTCACAACGACGAAACTTGAAAAAAGTTAGGTTGCAATGCATTTCTACCTCCTCGTCCGGGCCATAGACAACCGAAAATAGTTTCAATACACATATTAAGCACTTCGTAGGAAAAGTGCATAATTTTTTAAGCGTTCCACTTTGCAAACACATGTTTGGGTTCAGACCCAAATTACGTGACAGTGCCCCTTTAAATCAACAGCACAATAATTGAAAACACGTTGGCCACATGTCAAGAGGTCACAGTAAGCATGGTAGGAAGATATTTCTTTCCGCTTACGAAAAATCATCCAGTTTGATTCAGTGTTTCGGTTGAACTCTTAATATTACGTGGTAAGTCAATATATTTCGGTGGCATTACTCAAAGCTTGTGTTTGAAACCTGGGTTATGCAAATAATGACTTTTGGATGAACTGGGGTGTTCCTAAACACTTTAAATAGACCATTTTACAGTTCTTTGGTCAGTACCCTGGCCTTTGATTGAATGCGAGGCTAGGGGTGACCTACCCTGGCTCCAGAGGCCCGTTGAAAGAAAAAATATCCCTTTCACCGCGTAAATTCCCTCCTTCAAACGAAAAAAATAACCTCTGGCACCCAGGGTAGGGGTGACCTTGTTTTGATACAAACCTACCTGATTTTCTTATGGAAATTACGCTGATTAAACACTAGTTAGCATAAGAAAAACATGATTTACATAAGAAAGGTAGGTAGGTTTGTATCAAAACAACGTCACCCCCAGCCTTGCTTTCACCGACAACTGTAAAATGGTCTATTAAATGAATTGAACCGAATCCCAAATAACAGCAAAAAGCATAAATCGTTATTATTATTATTATTATTATTATTATTATTATTATAAACAGCAAGAACTAAGTCAAGGACCGACATAAGAAAAAGTATTTTGAATTTGAGCTTCATCAAAGTTGCTCTTTTCAAGATCTTTATGTCAATAACGTCTTTGACATGCTTTCAGTTTGTCAAAACTATGGGATAATTCTGTTTAAGAGTTCTAGTTCAGCTCTTGTTCGAGACGTTTAATAAAATGGACCCCTTGGCGACTCACAAAAACACCGAATTGACCAACTGAAATTTGTCAACTCCATATTTATTATTTATTTATTTATTTATTTATTTGGCTACACAAAAACGTTACAATAGTTACATAGAGCTATGTTACAATGGTTACATAACATGTATACTGACTGGTGAAGGTCAAATGTTTCGGCTTGTTCCCCAAAACGGGAACAAGCCGAAACATTTGACGTGCACAGTCATCATTCTATTCCTTTGAAGAAATAAAAGCCAGCTATAATACTATATTCCCTACTTCGGTCTTATCAGTCCTATATGTACGTCACAAAAATTGCAATGAATAAATAAAGAGAATAAAAATATTGCAATTACACTAAGTTAGATCTGAGAACATTCTGGAACCTAAAAGCGTTATAATGTAATGTTTTTAGCAATTCTTCGTTTGAGCTTCAAAAAGGCAATGAAAACGCTAGTGTGGCCCGCATAACGTCTTTTCTGTTACAAATATAAAGATTAATGATTTAATTATTCTAGTGTCGACTAATGAAGCTAACTCAATATAATTGTACCACACCACGCGGGTGGAAATTGTAATTAACCAAGCCATACATACCTCTTCTGGCTGGCAAATAATGGATCGCAAAGGAGGACGGCCGCCACACTCTTGGAAGTCTGTTCCGTTCTTCTTCTTCAAGCCTATACATAGAACAAAAACGTAGGAGGGCGAGAATAATAAGTTGTTTGCTAGCATTATATTCTGATAAGTACATATTCAGGAGTTTAACTCAGTTTTAGGGGCAACTGTTTTAAGCTGACGTTCGGTGCTTTTCTCAAACCGTGAGATAAGCAAAAGAGGATCCATTGTTTTTAATGTGATACCAGTCGTAAGTACGGCGCTTTGCAAAATGCGCTTGCGTAGATGTCTCCTAATTCCCTGGTGGGTTTCTGCTTGTTAATTTTGTAACTGAAGTTACTAAACAAAACTGAATTCGTCCTAGTGTAGAATATCCATTACTGGCTGACCCCATCTTTTCTTTACTTTTTCTTCACGAAAAGTCCTATTATTTCAAACAAACTGGAAGCTGAAAACTCACAATCATATTCAAGCTTTTAATAACTTACTTCTCTTATTAGAAAAAATCTCGTCGGCATATACCGACAACATCAGAAATAATAACTACCTTCGTGGATGATCGAAATTGCTCTCTTATTTCCAATCACTCCTAAGGCACCGACCAGATCTTGAAGCTTTACTTCTCTACCAATGAGATCTTCGAGTGTGTTGCATGTGAATCGTCGCATGCAGGTTGTTTGCTGGGATTTTTCCCGAACTGATAAGACTGATAAGCGCGTGCTTTATAGGACTTGCGTACTGCCGCTTGAAGTTTGTGTGTAGCGGGTGAGTAGGTACTTTTCCCAGATTGATAAGGACGTATTTCATTGAAGGTGGAAAATATTATTACTGCCGTGAGATCGCTCGAGTATTCCACTTGAATGTTGCATGCAGGTACTATACGTAACCGATCCGCTAAGATTTTTCCAGAATAAACTCGTTCCTCGGGATATTATGAAAACTCGCAAATCTAAAGATTGCTGTTTAACTGCTTAGAAACCCTAAGCTTTATTTCAACGAGATTATCGACGCTGTGTAAAAACTAAATCACACTGAAAAATGAAATTCAAATCGACCGCAGCTGAACCGGATCAATAGTCAAGAAAGTACGGGCATAAGCTAAATTAATTTAGTAAACCTTTAAGGTAAGCCCCTTCTAGGGGAATGAACACAATTAGCAATAATGAAATAATACAATCAGGTAATAGAAATCCTTTTGGAAGAAATGATGACTTCACTCTTTCCTGAAATTTTCACTTTCGCGTCAACAAGATCGATCGCAGATGCTGGTCTTCACTGTTCAAGGTTTCTGTATTATGCTCCACTAAAATGAAACAGAAACAGAACTGACGATTGAGGAAATGTGTTAGTTAAAAAACACTAGATCCTTTTCGAAGAAATATCGCCAATTAAGTAGACTGATGCGTTCATTTATTCTTACCTGAAATTTGACTTCCTTGTCAACAAAATCGATCAGCGCAGATTCTTGTCTTCACTGTCCTAAGTTTCTGTATTTTCTATACTCTTAACGGCGAAACAGACGAAAAACGGACGATTAAGTGAAATACGTTCGCAAATAGTTCCTTAGAACTATCATTTGCATATGATCCCCTTTAGACATATAAGTTTCCTCGTTTTAAGCTGTTAGCCGTTTCAGTTGAACTAGCGGTGTGCAATCTTAGCGTGCCACCGGCGTACTAAAATCAAATTGAAGACTCACCAAACGATGAAGAGTGCGTAGCAGAGTTTGCCTTTTAGAATGAGAAACCGCCTCAGCTTCCAAAATCTGCGTATCAAATCAAACTAAAACATATTGATGAAATTTCACTGTCAAACTTACCTTTGGCTTGGGACGAGATGGCAGCGACTGGTTAGGTTTACGTCCTCTACGAATTTTATTTAAAACTCAGATAAGAAGGGGTTTCCCCTATCGTTACGTTAAACGGTAACTTAGAAACCCATGTCATTGACATCTCTATATCGGTATAGCGTAATAAATTAAGAGTGCTGCATCATTAAGAAAATATTTGAAGGTTAAATCGACTTTTTAAGAGGTAACAAGACTGGTGGTTTTCAAGCTCTTCGTCAAGTTGTGTATCCGCTAGTTTAAATATGCTTTGGGCTTGAAAAATTTCAAATCACAAGAAAATTTAAGCCGGGAAAAACGCCAGGGGAAGTACTTGCATGCAACCTCACGCGCAACACACGAGCTGTCTAACTGATACATAACAAGGACCCTTCAGCTTCAATCACGTGCTTATCAGTTTGGGGAAAAACCCCAGGAAGTAACTACATGCAAAGTTCACAGGACCACGCGAAATATTCGAGCTATCTGCAGCCGTGATACATAAACTTCAGGTCCAATGCAAAGTCCATATGCCATGCACGGCAATCTAACTGATACATGCTTATAACAGTTCTTCACTGAGGTATTTTCGTCGCGTGCACTGGCTTTCACTCTTATTATGCCTAATATACTATGTCTAACCCTCAATAATATTTTACCTTTGCTTCAATTCTGTGAAGTTTTTGACATTTACAGTTCACTGCTCTAGATTATGGTAGTAAATCTGATAAAATAAAAAAAATTGAACTGGTTCGAAAAATTTGAAACAAAAAACTAATTTAACAATGAAAACGAGCAACGTGCCAAGAACGAGACTTCTGGGAGAAAATCTCAATTTGTTTTTCTTCACAGTTTTAAGGCCTTTCAAGGGATTTTACGTAAACTATTTCGCCCTGTACCAGGCCTGAGCCCATCGGCTCCTGCCTTTCCCATCTTTACCTGATTGTTTTACCGGGAGAAGATTTTATCAGCTAGGGGAAGGTTATGTCAAGGCCGCACGACTACCGACTACCATGATCCGCTGGGAAAAACTGTACTCAGATTTACGCTGAAACGTTTTCACTACGGACACAAAATACACCCTTGCTGATTTTCCCGGACTGTGGCTTGCTTGTTTGGAAGGTCTGCTCAGGGACGTGTGCACATTGCCAGTTGAGACTAAACCTGTGAACAGGTCTCGACAAGATATCATTGACTAAGTTTTATTCTTGGCTTTTTTACTAATTACTGCTGTAATTTAAGCGTTGCTGTTGTACGTTTTCCTGAGTCTTGCCTGTAGGCACCTGAACATCTTCTCCACCGTGGACGAAACCGAGAAAACCCTGGGAACAAATTTTTGGAGGGATAATCCAGGTTATCATATACAACGAAAAACTTTCCGCGTGGATGCACGCTGGAAGGCACGTGGTGGGATTTAATGCTCAGATTCAAGATGGTGGACGGCACAACACGTTTCCACCGATTTTTCCTATCAAAATAGAAACCCCCGTACTTTTTAATACATTTGAATTATGGTTAAAGGAAAAGAAAGCAAAACGACTAAAAAAAGCATCAAAAGTTACGGCAAATGTCCCGAGCAAGAAAGAAGAAGATGTCGATAGCGTGGATGAGGATAGTTTTCTCGATCCTGAGGACTTGGAGTATTTCCAGGATTCTCGGAGGAGTTTTGCGTTTTTACAGGACATAACAGCAGAGTAAGTCTACTGAAGTTGATAGTGACACCAAATTGTTATGATGCGCACCAGACAGATTTAAACCACAACTGAAACACCGAATGCTGCTTGATTCGTATGCAAAACTAAAAGACAGAAAGGTTTCAAACTTCGTATCTAATTTGATTTGAAATTACGAGCACGATTACCCCTGAATTGTACGACACGAAGTCCGATTACCAATTAATTGTGTCAATAACAAAATGCGAGAAACTCTAGAGGTCAACTTTTCAAATGGTAAAATGTATTTAATTGCTATTTTACAAAGCGAGAAAATTGACAACTGACACGACATGACAGCCACTGCTCAACATACCCAAATAAGGGAATTTGGCCTGTCCGATTACAAGTGTTTGTAATCGGACAGCTCAAATCGGACAGTTTGGACCTGAAGCAGTCAATTAAGACACAAATAAAGGCTGTTACGAACCAATCACATTCAAGCATTTTGTTATTGACACAATTATAATAATAATAATAAGGAAATTAAGAGCAAGGTTTCAATTATCTGTAATAAGTGAACAGAGTGGAGTCAAAGTGCCTATAACCCCAAAAATCTTTTTTCACTCAATGAAATCTTTGTATAGAACTGAGAAAAATGCCGCAAAAATTTTTGAATTGGTTTAAAACCATGATTTTTTATGTTTTTTTAAAGAGTGGGAAAATAGCCCTTTTTGAAAACACAACCAGCTGCAGAATCATTGAAAAGGGTCTGGGAATAGTGTAATGTGTGACGTCATTCCAGGCCATTGATCACTTTGTTGTTGGGAACTGTTATTGCTTCGGAATGCCAGGTACTGATGCGTTGTTTTCGGTTGTAGCAACAGGCCAAACAAGGTTAAGGGTTTATCATTGCACCCAGTATCTTTTCAAGGAGATGCCAATCCAAAGGAAACACAAGAGAAGAACAAATTGGGTCGACTTTGTCAAAATCAAAGGGTGTTCATTGGGAGCCTACAAAGTACTTGGCACTACAGTGTGTGAATATGTTTTTTCTCAGTTCCATATAAAGATTTAATCGAGTGAAAAAAGATTTTGGGGGTTATACATGTAGGCGATTTCAAGTGAATGATAATATTATTCTATACAATGAAATAATAGATACAGTACTGGCTGGAGGGATTGCAGCATGTCCACGCGTGTAATTCAAGTGGACACTGCGTCTAATTGAAGGGCTTGGTGGAAACTATGCTAAGTGGATTTTTGGCCCGTGTTTTCTTGAAGACTAATTGAAGGGCTGAGAGCATTTTCGGCCCTTTTTTTAGTTCGCTTGGATTTGTCCAAATTTTTGCATGTGAACTGCATTTTGATTCAAAAACATTGTCCCGTATTTTTTTTCACCGATTTCGTTTTCGTTTTCGAGAAATAACGTATGCAAAAAAAACACCTAAAACTACACATAGGCAGTTTATGCCCTCAGCCCTTCATATGTCTGCCTTATTAACATGCATGAAGCAATGCCCAAGGGTATTCTTTATGCGCAATGCGCCTTTTTGACTCATAAACAGCCCACAAGATGCCCATCCGACTTGGAAATGGTCGACTTTTTTAAATGCAGCACTTATTACCAGTGTTTTGCTTACTGATAGTGCTCAAGAAGCTTCCTTAGCTGGAAAACAGTGCGTAACATTCTGGGTTGACTTAAAAACAGCACACAGCAACCTTGGTTAACCTTAAGCCAGCGCGCGTAGATTTTGTCCGACTTGAAAACAGCACTCAAAAGATTTAGGGTTATTGTTAAGTTTAGAGTTAGGGTTAAAATTAGGACTAGGGTTAGAGTTAGGGTTAGAGCTAGGGTTAGGGTTAGGGTTGGGGTTAGGGTTAGAGCTAGGGATAGGGTTCGGCCTAGGGCATTGCAGGGTTAGGGTTAGGGTTAGGGTTAGGGTTAGGGTTAGGGTTAGGGTTAGGGTTAGGGTTAGGGTTAGAGCTAGGGATAGGGTTCGGCCTAGGGCATTGCAAACGTTAACGTTAAAGTAAGCGGCGCATTTTGAGTCTCGCACAGGTTTCTCGGTTCCTCCGAAATGAAAAGAGCGCACAGGTTTCTTGTTTGATTCTTAATTCTTTCGGGAAGGCTTTGGCCAATGTAAGTAAAGTGTTGAAGAGGGTGTTTTGGTTGAAAACGGCATACAGCAGGATCGGATTTGATTCTAACTCAGTGCTTAAAAAGCTTGCTGTCGGCTGAGAAATAGAATAAAATATTAAAGAAGGCTGGTTTTATTTGAAGATAGCTTTTGGCCACTACCGACAACTTCTGTTGGTGAGCAACACCGAAAATTTGAGTTAACGATGTTCAAGGGCAAAATTAAGAGTTAAAAGAGTAAGCTGTTTCCCGTCGGTTTCCGCTTCGAAACAGAGATTGGACTGGCGCTTCGCGTGCTTTGGTCATTATTGAAACGATTTTGAAGGGTTCATTTTCGTCGTCAAATGGAAAGAGTGGAATGAAATTCGTATCACAAATCAACGTAAATGACGACAGTGAAAAAACTGGAACAAAATACTTAACTAGTTTTGTTGGCTTCAAGACGTAAATATTTGCATAAGATGTGAAATTTAATCCGTATCGTCTGATGCGTAACACAACGACTTGTTAAAATGTCTCGCGTGCAAATACGTTCTTGCTGGTGTTTATCTCGCTTGAAAATACGTTTTGCTGATGTTTACAAGCCTCCATAAAATCAAAATAACCGAGTTGATCGACGCAAAACTGATTTATATGTTAAATTCGGCAGCATGGCTCCCTGTGTTTACATAACAACTCGACGACCGACCACGAGTAATATTTTCCACGCGCGCCCATGCAACTTTTCCCTGGATTGTTTTCAAGATAGTCATCGAAAACGGACGGACTTCTCGTCATGCTGACTTCCCTCTCTCGGATGAATTCTCCGTAATGTTTCCGAATTTTGACGAACTGTTTCACGGCTTCGATGGCCCGCGAGACAGCGCCCACTTCGGCCGCAATGAATTGTGGGAATGTTATGCCCTCCGCGAGCGAAAGACACTCTGCAAACATCGCCCAGTTTTTTTGCCCGTAACTCCAAAAACACCTCTCCTTTTCGCAAATTCTAGCACCGTAACCTTTCAGAAATGGACCAAGACTAGCAAAACCGAGCCGCTTTTGAGACCAGAGATGTTTTCAGAGTTTTTTTTTTCTGCCCGGTTCTTAATCTCTACTCCCAAACCGGAGAGTCAAATTCATCTCTCTCTTCATGGTTTGGCAAGCAGAGAAAACACGACTGGCTTCTTTCAGCCGTGTTAGACTTGTGGATCTCAAGACTTCATGATGTCCTTCGATCACCGAGCGAACAGGCAAATTGACATAATTCGATTAAACCAAACAAGCTAGCGCGCATCGAGTCGGGAGCTTCGGCAGACACGTTGCGTAAGTACCAATGTTTTAACCGCCAAAACGTTTAGTCTACGTCACACTATGGAACAATCCTTTCTACCTGTCAATCATTTCATGTCCAATTTCAGTTTTACCCTTCAGTTACGAGCATTTGGCGCTAAGTTTTCAAATAAAGAAATAAAGAATACCCTTGGGCATTGCTTCATGCATGTTAATAAGGCAGACATATGAAGGGCTGAGAGCATAAACTGCCTATGTGTAATTTTCGGCCGTTTTTTTAGTTCGCTTGGATTTGTCCAAATTTTTGCATGTGAACTGCATTTTGATTCAAAAACATTGTCCCGTATTTTTTTTCACCGATTTCTTTTTCGTTTTCGAGAAATAACGTATGCAAAAAAAAACACCTAAAACTACACATAGGCAGTTTATGCCCTCAGCCCTTCAATTGCAAAGCAGTGAAAAAGAATACAGGGCAATGTTTACCACATAAAAACAAGCCTGTATGCAAAAAAAAACAGCAATTTTGGAGCAAAATTAACAAAAAAACCTCCAAAAAATCCACTTAACATAGTTTTCCACCAAGCCCTTCATAAGTCTGCCTTATTAACATTCATGAAGCAATGCCCAAGGGTATTCTTTATTTGAAAACTAAGCGCCAAATGCTCGTAACTGAAGAGTAAAACTGAAACTGGACATGAAATGATTGACAGGTAGAAAGGATTGTTCCACAGTGTGACGTAGACTAAAAGTTTTGGTGGTTAAAACATCGATACTTCCGCGACGTATCTGCCGGAGCTCCCGACACGATCCGCGTTAACTTGTTTGATTTAATCGAATTTTGCTAGTTTGCCTGTTCGCCCGGTGGTTGAAGGACATCATTAAGTCTATAGACACGCAACTCTAACACTGCTGAAAGAAGCCAGTTGTGTTTTCTCTGCTTGCAAAACCATAGAGAGATATATTAGGGGGCAAGAGAAAGGCAAGAGGGTCATCAAATGTATGACTCCGACTGTTTTGCCCCAAGAAAAGCGTATTCATCTTGGCAAAGCATGTTTCAGAGACGATTTCTGAAAGTGTCGGTTCTTTTCATTTACACATGACGTCTAATTTTTTTGTCTTGTTTCTTTCCGCCGGCGAATGCACTCTATTTTCAGTCGTATTGTGATCTAAAAAAGATTCTTACCCTGCAAAAGCGTGCCCTACGTCTGATTTTCTTTTCCAATAAAAGATCTCATGCCATCCCTCTTTTTATTGCCTCGAACATCCTACATGTTAATATGCTCTACTTTGAAACGGTTTCCACCATAATGCATGATGTTTCTACTAGTTCTACACCTAGGAACATTCGTGAACTTTTTATTCATTCATCTGACGTTCATGCATATAATACGCGTTTCTCTTCCTCAGATAATTTTTATGTACAAAAATTTAGATTGCATGTGAAACTCATGTCTTTCTCTGCGTTTGGTACAAGGTTATGGAATTGTCTACACCCCGTCTGGCGTAAGCTCACGAAAAGAGCATTTAAAAGAAAAATTCATCAGTTGCTTTTAACTGTACTTGGGATTGAGGACTATTATGTTGACGCCCATTCTCTAATATTGAAACTCAATACCAGTAATTACTGTGCCATATAGCTATATACTTCGCTTACAGACGTATACCATAATTTTCCCTTCTCTACTTTCCAGTCTGCTTTGCTTGTACTATTTCTTTCTTCCTTTTCTTTAACTTGTAACTACATGAAAATTGTCTCTGCCAGTTAGCGTAATGTAGTAAATCAGTTAGCGTAATATAGTAATCTAAGGCATATCTTATAGTAATATTGTAATAGTTTAGTGACTTTTTATTTATTTATTTAATTTTTTTTTTTTCCTTATATATAAATGACTGATCCGCCTAGATTAGCCCATGCTATTTGCGGATCAGTCACATTTGTAAATGTGTTTTTGAAATCTTTATTAAATATCTTATCATATCATATCATATCGTATTCCTTTTACTTGCAGTAACTAGAATGACAAAAACGAAATCCTTCTAAGTCTCTGTCAGGTTGCTACTCAACCATAAAAAGCCTAAGTGGAATTGAAATTTTCCCATAACGCAGCCTGTACGGCACCTTCAGTTATATAAACTTATTCTCGAGTAGCGTTTTCCGAGCTCCAGGCGATCCTCAAAGATCAAAAAAGAAACCCGTTTTAACCGATAAGATTTTGTTCGTGGCACACCTATTTCAGTGTTGAGCACATATTAAGGTGTAACAACCATTTTGCTTTTCTTTCACTCCACACTAAAATCCAGATTGCAACTTCGTACAAATGCGATTTTGTCTCAAACTGTACTTGAACAGATAAGTATTCTAAAACGTCTTTCAAAGTGCTATTCAAGAAATGCTAACGATGAAGGGTCATGATATCTTATAGAAGTTACATCACACGAGGAAGGAACTTAAACTGCCTCTACCGGTTAATTGATTTCTGAGAACCTGGAGGCGATCCTTATGAATTAAGCGACAAGACACCAAATTATCTTCTTGCTAAACATTCTTATATATACAGGGCCCGCGGAGCAGCTTTTAAAGAGGGGGACCGCTCCAGCGTTTTCAAGTGAGGGGAGGGGACTAACTCTAAAAATAATTAAAATGCATATAATTCCGTTAAATTCATAAGCTTTGTCTACCAGTTAACATATTTTATTAACTCAAAATATCAAGTGATATCCTTTTCTACACTTTTCAACTCAATTCAAACATTTAGAGAAAGAGGTTAATGACAAAATAAGCTTTGTAATCACACTTAACGTAATCTGTAAACGAAGGTAGTTTAATCCATTTATTCGCTTACTGTCACGAAATCGGATTCTCTGAATGTACCGAAATTCCTTATTTTCGATTGTCGTTAAGACCAACAAATTCATTTGTCACTTCAACAAGGCAAAGTATTTCTGTTCTGTCTTTGTGAGTGTTGAGTACTGTAAGATTACCGAACCTTTCTTGAGTCTTTTCTTTGAGCCTTTCTTGAGTAACTCTTCAAGAGCCACTTTCACAGATAACATAGAAAATTTTAATATGCGCCTTATCTCTAGAAGTTGCCCTAAGAAAACGGTGGAATAGACACTCTCAGAAGTTAACTATGCGAACAGAAAAGCAGCTCTAACACAGAAACAGAGAACGCACAAGAAGCTTCTACCCTTCGTGACGCAATCAGCTTCAACAATCGTTACCATGTCTGAAAAACGTACTACCTCCCTTGATTTCTTATAGAAAAGGAAAATCGCTTATAGATATGCTTGTTTTACACATGCGATGGGCACACAGCAAGAGTCGGCGGCGTTGGTCTGTCAAACCAATTTTAATCACCAACAGAAGACTACAACTAAGTGTATGAATTGTAAACATAGTGGTTTTAAAACTGATTTATTCCATCAGACAGGATCGCGAGGAACCAATCATAATTTGGATATTTTCCCGCGAAGTCCGCCACCTTTAGCTAAGCACAATTATCCCGTGGAAGTACTTTTTTGGATATGTCTTTTACTTAAGTTATTATTTTTTTCACAAAAAGTGGGGCGGGGCCCTGGCCCCCCTCCCCCGGCCTCTCCCCCTGCGCGGTCCCTGATATAGCTAGACGAGCGCATCCTTAACTTCTCATGCAAAAAGCCTTAAAGAAGAGTTGATACTTTTTAGAAGGACGAAAATTAAAGTGAACAATTCGAAGAAAACCATTCCCGCTTTCTTTTGGTGTTACCAAGTAAACAAGTTTCGCGACCAGGTTTAGTTATATGTTTTAACTTCCACAGCTCACACTTTGTCACTTTAACCGCCCCTTATTCATTGATAACCTTTTTACATGTATTTACAGTTTCCCTAAGAAATGCTTCCTTCCCTTACAAGCATCTTTTTAATTCAACATTTAAATTCAAAGCAAGGAAATATTATAGAAAAAATCATCTCCACAAAAGCGTGAAGTCCCGGATCACGAGGGCAGACCTCATTGCCAGCTGATTCTTGGATTGGAAATCCTAATGTTTCGGCTTTTTCCCTGCGCTGTATACCAGGAGAGCAGGAAAAACCATTCTGTTTTGAAGAAAAACAAAACAAACAAAAAAAACAATAATAGAATCAACAGGGAATTTAAAATAATGTTAAAGGGGCACTGTCACGACAATTCCTGTCATAAGTTGTTCAAATCGTGAGGAAGTAATTTTTCTATTACGCGATCGGCTCGTCTAACACGAAGAAGTAGATTTCTAATTATTTCTTGGACGGAAAAGGAAGTAGTATTGATTCATGGCGATTTTTTCGGGTCACAACGACGAAACTTGAAAAAAGTTAGGTTGCAATGCATTTCTACCTCCTCGTCCGGGCCATAGACAACCGAAAATAGTTTCAATACACATATTAAGCACTTCGTAGGAAAAGTGCATAATTTTTTAAGCGTTCCACTTTGCAAACACATGTTTGGGTTCAGACCCAAATTACGTGACAGTGCCCCTTTAAATCAACAGCACAATAATTGAAAACACGTTGGCCACATGTCAAGAGGTCACAGTAAGCATGGTAGGAAGATATTTCTTTCCGCTTACGAAAAATCATCCAGTTTGATTCAGTGTTTCGGTTGAACTCTTAATATTACGTGGTAAGTCAATATATTTCGGTGGCATTACTCAAAGCTTGTGTTTGAAACCTGGGTTATGCAAATAATGACTTTTGGATGAACTGGGGTGTTCCTAAACACTTTAAATAGACCATTTTACAGTTCTTTGGTCAGTACCCTGGCCTTTGATTGAATGCGAGGCTAGGGGTGACCTACCCTGGCTCCAGAGGCCCGTTGAAAAAAAAAAAATCCCTTTCACCGCGTAAATTCCCTCCTTCAAACGAAAAAAATAACCTCTGGCACCCAGGGTAGGGGTGACCTTGTTTTGATACAAACCTACCTGATTTTCTTATGGAAATTACGCTGATTAAACACTAGTTAGCATAAGAAAAACATGATTTACATAAGAAAGGTAGGTAGGTTTGTATCAAAACAAGGTCACCCCCAGCCTCGCTTTCACCGACAACTGTAAAATGGTCTATTAAATGAATTGAACCGAATCCCAAATAACAGCAAACAAATGACAGCAAGAACTAAGTCAAGGACCGACATAAGAAAAAGTATTTTGAATTTGAGCTTCATCGAAGTTTCTCTTTTCAAGATCTTTATGTCAATAACGTCTTTGACATGCTTTCAGTTTGTCAAAACTATGGGATAATTCAATTTAAGAATTCTAGTTCAGCTCTTGTTCGAGACGTTTAATAAAATGGACCCCTTGGCGACTCACAAAAACACCGAATTGACCAACTGAAATTTGTCAACTCCATATTTATTATTATTTATTTATTTATTTATTTATTTGGCTACACAAAAACGTTACAATAGTTACATAGAGCTATGTTACAATGGTTACATAATATGTATTCTGACTGGTGAAGGTCAAATGTTTCGGCTTGTTCCCGAAAACGGGAACAAGCCGAAACATTTGACGTGCACAGCCATCATTCCATTCCTTTGAAGAAATAAAAGCCAGCTATAATACTATATTCCCTACTTCGGTCTTATCAGTCCTATATGTACGTCACAAAAATTGCAATGAATAAATAAAGAGAATAAAAATATTGCAATTACACTAAGTTAGATCTGAGAACATTCTGGAACCTAAAAGCGTTATAATGTAATGTTTTTAGCAATTCTTCGTTTGAGCTTCAAAAAGGCAATGAAAACGCTAGTGTGGCCCGCATAACGTCTTTTCTGTTACAAATATAAAGATTAATGATTTAATTATTCTAGTGTCGACTAATGAAGCTAACTCAATATAATTGTACCACACCACGCGGGTGGAAATTGTAATTAACCAAGCCATACATACCTCTTCTGGCTGGCAAATAATGGGTCGCAAAGGAGGACGTCCGCCACACTCTTGGAAGTCTGTTCCGTCCTTCTTCTTCAAGCCTATACATAGAACAAAAACGTAGGAAGGCTAGAATAATAAGTTGTTTGCTAGCATTATATTCTGATAAGTACATACATGTATTCAGGAGTTTAACTCAGTTTCAGGGGCAACTGTTTTAAGCTGACGTTCGGTGCTTTTCAACTGTGAGATAAGCAAAAGAGGATACATTGTTTTTAATGTGATACCAGTCGTAAGTACGGCGCTTTGCAAAATGCGCTTGCGTAGATGTCTCCTAATTCCCTGGTGGGTTTCTGCTTGTTACTTTTGTAACTGAAGTTACTAAACAAAACTGAATTCGTCCTAGTGTAGAATATCCATTACTGGCTGACCCCATCTTTTCTTTACTTTTTTTTGCACGAAAAGTCCTATTATTTCAAACAAACTGGAAGCTGAAAACTTACAAACATATTCAAGCTTTTAATAACTTACTTCTCTTATCAGAAATAATTTCGTCGGCATATACCGACAACATCAGAAATAATAACTACCTTCGTGGATGATCGAAATTGCTCTCTTATTTCCAATCACGCTTAAGGCACCGACCAGATCTTGAAGCTTTACTTCTCTACCAATGAGATCATCGAGTAAAGCCTTGGCAGGGCTATCCTCTTTCCTGAAATCATCGACGTCTTGGGGAGAGTAAAGTGAAGCAAAGCCTTTTGTCATCAGCTTCTTCCAGTCTATGGTGGGACCCTTCTCCAAAACGCTGGAAAGCGCTTCAGTTGTTTCAGAAGGTAGTTCACTAATTCTTCTTTCGCCCATTATACCTAAAATGAACATTTAACCGCATTACAGTATACTGAAACCTTTTAAAAACGACTGCTATCATGGGTGACTTTCAGTTGAACATCCATTATTTGTAAAATAATATAGTCTGAGAACACTTTGATTTAGTGATCAACAATTTGCGCTCACATAATAGCTGGGAGTGGAGAGGTCTGCTATTGGCGGGCATTTCGCTGCCAGGTGTGACATGGCAAAGGTTTGGGGAAAAGAACGAATGAGAACTTCCGCTCAAATTGGTGAAACGTAAGTTGATGTCACCAATATCAGTGTTTGGTCAGCAATATTCTCATCTCAATGCAAAATGAAATTTACCTAATTATCATGTAAATTTTAATATAATGCTGGCTATTTTTTACAAAGCTGTATAGCCTACTTATTCTCAGCTAGCTCTTGCTTAAAGAATTTCACAGACCTGAAACGAAGGTAAAACATGATTGGCGTTAAGGCGGGAGTTAACCTAAACATCGTTTTTGGATTTCGCGTTGATATCTCATTAGTGTTTCAAACAATCAAAAGTCCCTCTGCTCATCTCACAAAGCTATGTTGTGGGATATTTTGTGAATTTTCTGGGGATTTTTGGGTATATTTGGGAAGAGAGAATTTTTCTCAAAGAATTAGTTAAATCGAGGGGAATAGGAAATTTTGAAGATTTCATAGAGGTTTCAAATTGGAATTTAAAGTTAAATTTGCTTTAAATTACTTTCAATTAGTAGACGGACACCAAACAGTTCCCCAGCAACCTGCAGTGTCCTTGTGGGGTGTCAACTAACTGGAGGTATTTTAAAACATTTTACACCATTACAATCCCTTCTTCAAACTCCTTAAAATTTCACACAAATTCACGTTTACCCCCACCTTAAGCGAAGGTTACATACACTGCACTCAGTGATTCCACATAATATACGCCACAAAAGCTACCCAAGGTACTTCAGTTGAAGAACTGCATTATTCATCATTGACAGCGTTCGTGTGTTGCATGTGAATCGACGCATGCAGGTTGTTCGCTGGGATTTTTCCCGAACTGATAAGACTGATAAGCGCGTGCTTTATTGGACTTGCGTACTGCCGCTTGAAGTTTGTGTGTAGCGGGTGAGTAGGTACTTTTCCCAGATTGATAAGGACGTATTTCATTGAAGGTGGAAAATATTATTAGATCGCTCGAGTATATTGTATGTCTTAGGTATTTTTATCCTTCTATTATTATTTGTATACAGTATGTCTTAGGTATTTTTATCCTTTTATTATTTGAATGCAGTATGTCTTATGTATACTCCCAACTGCTGATGTAACTTAAGATATGTCTTTTTATCTTAGGAGGAATAAAGATTGATTGATTGAGTATTGCACTTGAATGTTGCATGCAGTTACTATACGTAACTGATCCGCTAAGATATTTCCAGAATAAACTCGTTCCTCGGGATATTATGAAAACTCGCAAATCTAAAGATTGCTGTTTAACTGCTTACAAACCTTAAGCTTTATTTAAACGAGATTATCGACGCTGTGTAAAAACTAAATCACACTGAAAAATGAAATGCAAATCGACCGCAGCTGAACCGGATCAATAGTCAAGAAAGTACGGGCATAAGCTAAATTAATTTAGTAAACCTTTAAGGTAAGCCCCTTCTAGGGGAATGAACACAATTAGCAATAATGAAATAAATACAATCAGGTAATAGAAATCCTTTTCGAAGAAATATCGCCAAAAATAGACCGATGACTTCACTCTTTCCTGAAATTTTCACTTTCGCGTCAACAAAATCGATCGCAGATGCTGGTCTTCACTGTTCAAGGTTTCTGTATTATCGCTCCACTAAAATGAAACAGAAACAGAACTGACGATTGAGGAAATGTGTTAGTTAAAAAACACTAGATCCTTTTCGAAGAAATATCGCCAGTTAAGTGGACTGATGCGTTCATTTATTCTTACCTGAAATTTGACTTCCTTGTCAACAAAATCGATCAGCGCAGATTCTTGTCTTCACTGTCCTACGTTTCTGTATTTTCTATACTCTTAACGGCGAAACAGACGAAAAACGGACGATTAAGTGAAATACGTTCGCAAATAGTTCCTTAGAACTATCATTTGCATATGATCCCCTTTAGACATACAAGTTTCCTTATTTTAAGCTGTTAGCCACTTCAGTTGAACTAGCGGTGTGTAATCTTAGCGTGCCACCGGCGTACTAAAATCAAATTGAAGACTCACCAAACGATGAAGAGTGCGTAGCAGAGTTTGCCTTTTAGAATGAGAAACCGCCTCAGCTTCGAAAATCTGCGTATCAAATCAAACTAAAACATATTGATGAAATTTCACTGTCAAACTTACCTTTGGCTTGGGACGAGATGGCAGCGACTATTTAAAACTCAGACAAGAAGGGGTTTCCCCCTATCATTACGTTAAACGGTAACTTAGAAACCCATGTCATTGACATCTGTATCTCGGTATAGCGTAATAAGATAAGAGTGCTGCATCATTAAGAAAATATTTGAAGGTTAAATCGACTTTTTAAGAGGTAACAAGACTGGTGGTTTTCAAGCTTTTCGTCAAGTTGTGTATCCGCTAGTTTAAATATGCTTTGGGCTTGAAAAATTTCAAACCAGAAGAAAATTTAAGTCGGGAAAAACCCCAGGGGAAGTACCTACATGCAACCTCACGCGCAACACACGAGCTGTCTAACTGATACATAACAAGGACCCTTCAGCTTCAATCACGTGCTTATCAGTTTGGGGAAAACCCCAGGAAGTAACTGCATGCAAAGTTCACACGATCACGCGAAATATTCGAGCTATCTACCGCCGTGACACGTAAACGTCAGGTCCAATGCAAAGTCCACATGCAATGCACGGCAATCTAACTGATACATGCTTATAACAGTTCTTCACTGAAGTATTTTCGTCGCGTGCACTGGCTTTCACTCTTATTATGCCGAATGTACTATGTCTAACGCTCAATAATATTTTACCTTTGCTTCAATTCTGTGAAGTTTTTGACATTTACAGTTCACTGCTCTAGATTATGGTAGTAAATCTGAGAAAATAAAAAAAATTGAACTGGTTCGAAAAATTTGAAACAAAAAACTAATTTAACAATGAAAACGAGCAACGTGCCAAGAACGAGACTTCTGGGAGAAAATCTCAATTTGTTTTTCTTCACAGTTTTAAGGCCTTTCAAGGGATTTTAAGTAAACTATTTCGCCCTGTACCAGGCCTGAGCCCATCGGCTCCTGCCTTTCCCATCTTTACCTGATTGTTTTACCGGGAGAAGATTATATCAGCTAGGGGAAGGTTATGTCAAGGCCGCACGACTACCGACTACCATGATCCGCTGGGAAAAACTGTACTCAGATTTACGCTGAAACGTTTTCACTACGGACACAAAATACACCCTTGCTGATTTTCTCGGAGTGTGGCTTGCTTGTTTGGAAGGTCTGCTCAGGGACGTGTGCACATTGCCAGTTGAGACTGAATCTGTGAACAGGTCTCGACAAGATATCATTGACTAAGTTTTATTCTTGGCTTTTTTACTAATTACTGCTGTAATTTAAGCGTTGCTGTTGTACGTTTTCCTGAGTCTTGCCTGTAGGCACCTGAACATCTTCTCCACCGTGGACGAAACCGAGAAAACCCTGGGAACAAATTTTTGGAGGGATAATCCAGGTTATCATATACAACGAAAAACTTTCCGCGTGGATGCACGCTGGAAGGCACGTGGTGGGATTTAATGCTCAGATTCAAGATGGTGGACGGCACAACACGTTTCCACCGATTTTTCCTATCAAAATAGAAACCCCCGTACTTTTTAATACATTTGAATTATGGTTAAAGGAAAAGAAAGCAAAACGACTAAAAAAGCATCAAAAGTTACGGCAAATGTCCCGAGCAAGAAAGAAGAAGATGTCGATAGCGTGGATGAGGATAGTTTTCTCGATCCTGAGGACTTGGAGTATTTCCAGGATTCTCGGAGGAGTTTTGCGTTTTTACAGGACATAACAGCAGAGTAAGTCTACTGAAGTTGATAGTGACACCAAATTGTTATGATGCACACCAGACAGATTTAAACCACAACTGAAACACCGAATGCTGCTTGATTCGTATGCAAAACTAAAAGACAGAAAGGTTTCAAACTTCGTATCTAATAATAATAATAATAAGTAATGGTAATAGGACTGAGTGGAGTGCAATTCAGGGAGTAATCGGGCGAGTGATTTCAAATTGGCCGAGCGCGTAGTGCGAGGCTGATTTGAAATTACGAGCACAATTACCCCTGAATTGTACGACACGAAGTCCGATTACCAGTTAATTGTGTCAATAACAAAATGCGAGAAACTCTAGAGGTCAACTTTTCAAATTGTAAAATGTATATTTGTACAAAATAACCAACGGAAATTGTTGCTATTTTACAAAGCGCGAAAATTGACAACTGACACGACATGGCAGCCACTGCTCAACATACCCAAATAAGGGAATTTGGCCTGTCCGATTACAAGTGTTTGTAATCGGACAGCTCAAATCGGACAGTTTGGACCTGAAGCAGTCAATTAAGACACAAATAAAGGCTGTTACGAACCAATCACATTCGAGCATTTTGTTATTGACACAATTATAATAATAATAAGGAAATTAAGAGCAAGGTTTCATTTATCTGTAATAAGTGAACAGAGTGGAGTCAAAGTGCCTATAATCCCAAAAATCTTTTTTCACTCAATGAAATCTTTGTATAGAACTGAGAAAAATGCCGCAAAAATTTTTGAATTCGTTTAAAACCATGATTTTTTATGTTTTTTTAAAGAGTGGGAAAATAGCCCTTTTTGAAAACACAACCAAGCCGCAGAATCATTGAAAAGGGTCTGGGAATAGTGTAATGTGTGACGTCATTCCAGGCCATTGATCACTTTGTTGTTGGGAACTGTTATTGCTTCGGAATGCCAGGTACTGATGCGTTGTTTTCGGTTGTAGCAACAGGCCAAACAAGGTTAAGGGTTTGTCATTGCACCCAGTATCTTTTCAAGGAGATGCCAATCCAAAGAAACACAAGAGAAGAACAAATTGGGTCGACTTTGTCAAAATCAAAGGGTGTTCATTGGGAGCCTACAAAGTACTTGGCACTACAGTGTGTGAATATGTTTTTTTCTCAGTTCCATATAAAGATTTAATTGAGTGAAAAAAGATTTTGGGGGTTATACATGTAGGCACTTTCAAGTGAATGATAATATTATTCTATACAATGAAATAATAGATACAGTACTGGCTGGAGGGATTGCAGCATGTCCACGCGTGTAATTTAAGTGGACACTGCGTGTAATTGAAGGGCTTGGTGGAAACTATGCTAAGTGGATTTTTAGGTGAACGCGTTTTTTGGCCCGTGTTTTCTTGAAGACTAAGTGCAAAGCAGTGAAAAAGAATACAGGGCAATGTTTACCACATAAAAACAAGCCTGTATGCAAAAAAACAGCAATTTTGGAGCAAAATTAACAAAAAAACCTCCAAAAAATCCACTTAACATAGTTTTCCACCAAGCCCTTCATAAGTCTGCCTTATTAACATTCATGAAGCAATGCCCAAGGGTATTCTTTATTTGAAAACTAAGCGCCAAATGCTCGTAACTGAAGAGTAAAACTGAAACTGGACATGAAATGATTGACAGGTAGAAAGGATTGTTCCATAGTGTGACGTAGACTAAAAGTTTCGGTGGTTAAAACATCGATACTTCCGCGACGTATCTGCCGGAGCTCCCGACTCGATCCGCGTTAGCTTGTTTGATTTAATCAAATTTTCCCAGTTTGCCTGTTCGCCCGGTGGTCGAAGGACATCATTAAGTCTATAGACCCGCAAGTCTAACACTGCTGAAAGAAGCCAGTTGTGTTTTCTCTCCTTGCAAAACCATAAAGAGATATATTAGGGGGCAAGAGAAAGGCAAGAGGGTCATCAAATGTATGACACTGACTGTTTTCCCCCAAGAAATGCGTATTTATCTTGGCAAAGCATGTTTCAGAGACGATTTCTGAAAGTGTCGGTTCTTTTCATTTACACATTACGTCTAATTTTTTTGTCTTGTTTCTTTCCGCCAGCCAATCCTTCTAAGTCTCTGTCAGGTTGCTACTCACCGGAAAAAGCCTAAGTGGAATTGAAATTTTCCGATAACGCAGCCTGTACGGCACCTTCAGTTAACAAACTTATTCTCGAGTAGCGTTTTCCGAGCTCCAGGCGATCCTAAAAGATCAAAAAAGAAACACTTTTTAACCGATAAGATTTCGTTCGTGGCACACCTATTTCAGTGTTGAGCACATATTAAGGTGTAACAACCATTTTGCTTTTCTTTCACTCCACACTAAAATCCAGATTGCAACTTCGTACAAATGTGATTTTGTCTCAAACTGTACTTGAACAGATAAGTATTCTAAAACGTCTTTCAAAGTGCTATTCAAGAAATGCTAACAGTGAAGGGTCATGATATCTTATAGAAGTTACATCACACGAGGAAGGAACTTAAACTGCCTCTACCGGTTAATTGATTTCTGAGAACCTGGAGGCGATCCTTATGAATTAAGCGACAAGACACCAAATTGTCTTCTTGCTAGACATTCTTATATATGCAGGGCCCGCGGAGCAGCTTTTAAAGTGGGGGACCGCACCAGCGTTTCAAGTGAGGGGAGGGGACTAACTCTAAAAATAATTAGAACGCATATAATTTCGTTAAATTCATAAGCTTTGTCCACCAGTTAACATATTTTATTAACTTAAAAAATCAAGTGATATCCTTTTCTACACTTTTCAACTCAATTCAAACATTTAGAGAAAGAGAGGTTAATGACAAAATAAGCTTTGTAATCACACTTAACGTAATCTGTAAACGAAGGTAGAGTAATCATAACTTTGGTTCATTTATTCGCTTACTGTCACGAAATCGGATTCTCTGAATGTACCGAAATTCCTTATTTTCGATTGTCGTTAAGACCAACAAATTCATTTGCCACTTCAACAAGGCAAAGTATTTCTGTTCTGTCTTTGTGAGTGTTGAGTACTGTAAGATTACCGAACCTTTTTGAGTCTTTTCTTTGAGCCTTTCTTGAGTAACTCTTCAAGAGCCACTTTCACAGATAACATAGCAAATTTTAAAATGCGCCTTATCTCTAGAAGTTACCCTAAGAAAATGGTGGAATAGACACTCTCAGAAGTTAACAATGCGAACAGAAAAGCAGCTCTAACACAGAAACAGAGAACGCACAAGAAGCTTCTACCCTTCGTGACGCAATCAGGTTCAACAATCGTTACCATGCCTGAAAAACATACTACCTCCCTTGATTTCTTATAGAAAAGGAAATCGCTTATAGATATGCTTGTTTTACACATGCGATGGGCACACAGCAGGAGTCGGCGGCGTTGGTCCGTCAACCCAATTTTAATCACCAACAGAAGACTACAACTAAGTGTATGAATTGTAAACATAGTGGTTTTAAAACTGATTTATTCCATCAGACAGGATCGCAAGGAACCAATCATAATTTGGATGTTTTCCCGCGAGGTCCGCCACCTTTAGCTAAACAGAATTATCCCGTGGAAGTACTTTTTTGGATATGTCTTTTACTTAATTAATTATTTTTTTCACAAAAAGTGGGGCGGGGCCCTGGTCCCCCCGGCCTCTCCCCCTGCGCGGTCCCTGATATAGCTAGACGAGCGCATCCTTAACTTCTCATGCAAAAAGCCTTAAAGAAGAGTTGATACTTTTTAGAAGGACGAAAATGAAAGTGAACAATTCGAAGAAAACCATTCCCGCTTTCTTTTGGTGTTACCAAGTAAACAAGTTTCGCGACCAGGTTTAGTTATATGTTTTAACTTCCACAGCTCACACTTTGTCACTTTAATCGCCCCTTATTCATTGATAATTTTTTTAGATGTATTTACAGTTTCCCTTAGAAATGCTTTTTTCCTTTACAAGCATATTTTTAATTCAACATTTAAATTCAAAGCAAGGAAATATTATAGAAAAAATCATCTCCACAAAAGCGTGAAGTCCCGGATCACGAGGGCAGACCTCATTGCCAGCTGATTCTTGGATTGGAAATCCTAATGTTTCGGCTTTTTCCCTGCGCTGTATACCAGGAGAGCAGGAAAAACCATTCTGTTTTGAAGAAAAACAAAACAAAACAAAAAACAATAATAGAATCAACAGGGAATTTAAAATAATGTTAAAGGGATACTGTCACGGCAATTCCTGTCATAAGTTGTTCAAATCATGAGGAAGTAATTTTTCTATTACGCGATCGGCCCGTCTCACACGAAGAAGTAGATTTCTAATTATCTCTTGGATGGAAAAGGAAGTAGCATTGATTCATGGCGATTTTTTCGGGTCACAACGACGAAACAAGTTAACTTCACTTTTTTCAAGTTGCAATGCATTTCTACCTCCTCGTCCGGGCCATAGACAACCGAAAATAGTTTCAATACACATATTAAGCACTTCGTAGGAAAAGTGGATAATTTTTTAAGCGTTCCACTTTGCAAACACATGTTTCGGTTCAGACCCAAATTACGTGACAGTGCCCTTTAAATCAAAGCACAATAAAAAAATTGAAAACACGTTGGCCACATGTCAAGAGGTCACAGTAAGCATGGTAGGAAGATATTTCTTTCCGCTTACGAAAAATCATCCAGTTTGATTCAGTGTTTCGGTTGAACTCTTAATATTACGTGGTAAGTCAATATATTTCGGTGGCATTACTCAAAGCTTGTGTTTGAAACCTGGGTTATGCAAATAATGACTTTTGGATGAACTGGGGTGTTCCTAAACACTCTAAATAGACCATTTTACAGTTCTTTTGTCAGTACCCTGGCCTTTGATTGAATGCGAGGCTAGGGGTGACCTACCCTGGCTCCAGAGGCCCGTTGAAAAAAAAAAATCCCTTTCACCGCGTAAATTCCCTCCTTCAAACGAAAAAAATAACCTCTGGCACCCAGGGTAGGGGTGACCTTGTTTTGATACAAACCTACCTGCTTTTCTTATGGAAATTACGCTGATTAAACACTAGTTAGCATAAGAAAAGTAGGTAGGTTTGTATCAAAACAAGGTCACCCCCAGCCTCGCTTTCACCGACAACTGTAAAATGGTCTATTAAATGATCTGAACCGAATCCCAAATGACAGCAAGAACTAAGTCAAGGACCGACATAAGAAAAGTATTTTGAATTTGAGCTTCATCGAAGTTTCTCTTTTCAAGATCTTTATGTCAATAACGTCTTTGACATGCTTTCAGTTTGTCAAAACTATGGGATAATTCAATTTAAGAATTCTAGTTCAGCTCTTGTTCGAGACGTTTAATAAAATGGACCCCTTGGCGACTCACAAAAACACCGAATTGACCAACTGAAATTTGTCAACTCCATATTTATTATTTATTTATTTATTTGGCTACACAAAAATGTTACAATAGTTACATAGAGCTATGTTACAATGGTTACATAATATGTATTCTGACTGGTGAAGGTCAAATGTTTCGGCTTGTTCCCGAAAACGGGAACAAGCCGAAACATTTGACGTGCACAGCCATCATTCCATTCCTTTGAAGAAATAAAAGCCAGCTATAATACTATATTCCCTACTTCGGTCTTATCAGTCCTATATGTACGTCACAAAAATTGCAATGAATAAATAAAGAGAATAAAAATATTGCAATTACACTAAGTTAGATCTGAGAACATTCTGGAACCTAAAAGCGTTATAATGTAATGTTTTTAGCAATTCTTCGTTTGAGCTTCAAAAAGGCAATGAAAACGCTAGTGTGGCCCGCATAACGTCTTTTCTGTTACAAATATAAAGATTAATGATTTAATTATTCTAGTGTCGACTAATGAAGCTAACTCAATATAATTGTACCACACCACGCGGGTGGAAATTGTAATTAACCAAGCCATACATACCTCTTCTGGCTGGCAAATAATGGGTCGCAAAGGAGGACGGTCGCCACACTCTTGGAAGTCTGTTCCGTCCTTCTTCTTCAAGCCTATACATAGAACAAAAACGTAGGAAGGCTAGAATAATAAGTTGTTTGCTAGCATTATATTCTGATAAGTACATATTCAGGAGTTTAACTCAGTTTTAGGGGCAACTGTTTTAAGCTGACGTTCGGTGCTTTTCACTGTGAGATAAGCAAAAGAGGATACATTGTTTTAATGTGATACCAGTCGTAAGTACGGCGCTTTGCAAAATGCGCTTGCGTAGATGTCTCCTAATTCCCTGGTGGGTTTCTGCTTGTTAATTTTGTAACTGAAGTTACTAAACAAAACTGAATTCGTCCTAGTGTAGAATATCCATTACTGGCTGACCCCATCTTTTCTTTACTTTTTTTTCACGAAAAGTCCTATTATTTCAAACAAACTGGAAGCTGAAAACTCACAAACATATTCAAGCTTTTAATAACTTACATACATCACATACATACATCACATTATTTACCCTCGGATTTAGAGTAGCTTGTGCAGCTAATATCTCCGAGCATTTAATCATCAGATGAGAGATAGACCACCGCACGGGGAACTACGTCCCCTGCTCTTTTCGAACAGTATGTGGGTTCTTTTACGTCACACACAATCAATTGTGAAGAGTTGTGAGACGGGCCTACTTTCGTCCTTATCCGAGAAGACTAGAAAGTCTAACCATTTGCAGATGTTATTACAAAGGCAGCAGTTTCTCCTCAATTATTTAAAGACCCTGATGTTGGTCCGACCGTTTGAACCAACGACTCCCACACGCTAGTCCGGTGCTACCACTGAGCTAACCGGTCGGCTATATTCTCTTATCAGAAAAAATTTCGTCGGCATATACGAAAACATCAGAAATAATAACTACCTTTGTGGATGACTGTAATTGCTCTCTCATTTCCAGTCACTCTTAAGGCACCGACCAGATCTTGAAGCTTTACTTCTCTACCAATGAGATCATCGAGTAAAGCCTTGGCAGGGCTATTCTCTTTCCTGAAATCATCGACGTCTTGGGGAGAGTAAAGTGAAGCAAAGCCTTTTGTCATCAGCTTCTTCCAGTCTATGGTGGGACCCTTCTCCAAAACGCTGGAAAGCGCTTCAATTGTTTCAGAAGGTAGTTCACTAATTCTTCTTTCGCCCATTATACCTAAAATGAACATTTAACCGCATTACAGTATACTGAAACCTTTTAAAAACGACTGCTATCATGGGTGACTTTCAGTTGAACATCCATTATTTGTAAAATAATATAGTCTGAGAACACTTTGATTTAGTGATCAACAATTTGCGCTCACATAATAGCTGGGAGTGGAGACGTCTGCTATTGGCGGGCATTTCGCTGCCAGGTGTGACATGGCAAAGGTTTGGGGAAAAGAACGAATGAGAACTTCCGCTCAAATTGGTGAAACGTAAGTTGATGTCACCAATATCAGTGTTTGGTCAGCAATATTCTCATCTCAATGCAAAATGAAATTTACCTAATTATCATGTAAATTTTAATATAATGCTGGCTATTTTTTACAAAGCTGTATAGCCTACTATTCTCAGCTAGCTCTTGCTTAAAAAATTTCACAGACCTGAAACGAAGGTAAAACATGATTGGCGTTAAGGCGGGAGTTAACCTAAACATCGTTTTTGGATTTCGCGTTGATATCTCATTAGTGTTTCAAACAATTAAAAGTCCCTCTGCTCATCTCACAAAGCTATGTTGTGGGATATTTTGTGAATTTTCTGGGGATTTTTGGGTATATTTGGGAAGAGAGAATTTTTCTCAAAGAATTAAGGGGAATAGGAAATTTTGAAGATTTCATAGAGGTTTCAAATTGGAATTTAAAGTTAAATTTGCTTTAAATTACTTTCAATTAGTAGACGGACACCAAACAGTTCCCCAGCAACCTGCAGTGTCCTTGTGGGGTGTCAACTAACTGGAGGTATTTTAAAACATTTTACACCATTACAATCCCTTCTTCAAACTCCTTAAAATTTCACACAAATTCACGTTTACCCCCACCTTAAGCGAAGGTTACATACACTGCACTCAGTGATTCCACATAATATACGCCACAAAAGCTACCCAAGGTACTTCAGTTGAAGAACTGCATTATTCATCATTGACAGCGTTCGTGTGTTGCATGTGAATCGACGCATGCAGGTTGTTCGCTGGGATTTTTCCCGAACTGATAAGACTGATAAGCGCGTGCTTTATAGGACTTGCGTACTGCCGGTTGAAGTTTGTGTGTAGCGGGTGAGTAGGTACTTTTCCCAGATTGATAAGGACGTATTTCATTGAAGGTGGAAAATATTATTAGATCGCTCGAGTATATTGTATGTCTTAGGTATTTTTATCCTTCTATTATTATTTGTATACAGTATGTCTTAGGTATTTTTATCCTTTTATTATTTGAATGCAGTATGTCTTATGTATACTCCCAACTGCTGATGTAACTTAAGATATGTCTTTTTATCTTAGGAGGAATAAAGATTGATTGATTGAGTATTGCACTTGAATGTTGCATGCAGTTACTATACGTAACTGATCCGCTAAGATATTTCCAGAATAAACTCGTTCCTCGGGATATTATGAAAACTCGCAAATCTAAAGATTGCTTTATTTCAACGAGATTATCGACGCTGTGTAAAAACTAAATCACACTGAAAAATGAAATGCAAATCGACCGCAGCTGAACCGGATCAATAGTCAAGAAAGTACGGGCATAAGCTAAATTAATTTAGTAAACCTTTAAGGTAAGCCCCTTCTAGGGGAATGAACACAATTAGCAATAATGAAATAAATACAATCAGGTAATAGAAACCTTTTCGAAGAAATATCGCCAAAAATAGACCGATGACTTCACTCTTTCCTGAAATTTTCACTTTCGCGTCAACAAAATCGATCGCAGATGCTGGTCTTCACTGTTCAAGGTTTCTGTATTATCGCTCCACTAAAATGAAACAGAAACAGAACTGACGATTGAGGAAATGTGTTAGTTAAAAAACACTAGATCCTTTTCGAAGAAATATCGCCAGTTAAGTGGACTGATGCGTTCATTTATTCTTACCTGAAATTTGACTTCCTTGTCAACAAAATCGATCAGCGCAGATTCTTGTCTTCACTGTCCTACGTTTTGTATTTTCTATACTCTTAACGGCGAAACAGACGAAAAACGGACGATTAAGTGAAATACGTTCGCAAATAGTTCCTTAGAACTATCATTTGCATATTATCCCCTTTAGACATACAAGTTCCTAATTTTAAGCTGTTAGCCATTTCAGTTGAACTAGCAGTGTGCAATCTTCGCGTGCCACCGGCGTACTAAAATCAAATTGAAGACTCACCAAACGATGAAGAGTGCGTAGCAGAGTTTGCCTTTTAGAATGAGAAACCGCCTCAGCTTCGAAAATCTGCGTATCAAATCAAACTAAAACATATTGATGAAATTTCACTGTCAAACTTACCTTTGGCTTGGGACGAGATGGCAGCGACTATTTAAAACTCAGACAAGAAGGGGTTTCCCCCTATCATTACGTTAAACGGTAACTTAGAAACCCATGTCATTGACATCTGTATCTCGGTATAGCGTAATAAGATAAGAGTGCTGCATCATTAAGAAAATATTTGAAGGTTAAATCGACTTTTTAAGAGGTAACAAGACTGGTGGTTTTCAAGCTTTTCGTCAAGTTGTGTATCCGCTAGTTTAAATATGCTTTGGGCTTGAAAAATTTCAAACCAGAAGAAAATTTAAGTCGGGAAAAACCCCAGGGAAGTACCTACATGCAACCTCACGCGCAACACACGAGCTGTCTAACTGATACATAACAAGGACCCTTCAGCTTCAATCACGTGCTTATCAGTTTGGGGAAAAACCCCAGGAAGTAACTGCATGCAAAGTTCACACGATCACGCGAAATATTCGAGCTATCTACCGCCGTGACACGTAAACGTCAGGTCCAATGCAAAGTCCACATGCAATGCACGGCAATCTAACTGATACATGCTTATAACAGTTCTTCACTGAAGTATTTTCGTCGCGTGCACTGGCTTTCACTCTTATTATGCCGAATGTACTATGTCTAACGCTCAATAATATTTTACCTTTGCTTCAATTCTGTGAAGTTTTTGACATTTACAGTTCACTGCTCTAGATTATGGTAGTAAATCTGAGAAAATAAAAAAAATTGAACTGGTTCGAAAAATTTGAAACAAAAAACTAATTTAACAATGAAAACGAGCAACGTGCCAAGAACGAGACTTCTGGGAGAAAATCTCAATTTGTTTTTCTTCACAGTTTTAAGGCCTTTCAAGGGATTTTAAGTAAACTATTTCGCCCTGTACCAGGCCTGAGCCCATCGGCTCCTGCCTTTCCCATCTTTACCTGATTGTTTTACCGGGAGAAGATTATATCAGCTAGGGGAAGGTTATGTCAAGGCCGCACGACTACCGACTACCATGATCCGCTGGGAAAAACTGTACTCAGATTTACGCTGAAACGTTTTCACTACGGACACAAAATACACCCTTGCTGATTTTCCCGGAGTGTGGCTTGCTTGTTTGGAAGGTCTGCTCAGGGACGTGTGCACATTGAGACTGAATCTGTGAACAGGTCTCGACAAGATATCATTGACTAAGTTTTATTCTTGGCTTTTTTACTAATTACTGCTGTAATTTAAGCGTTGCTGTTGTACGTTTTCCTGAGTCTTGCCTGTAGGCACCTGAACATCTTCTCCACCGTGGACGAAACCGAGAAAACCCTGGGAACAAATTTTTGGAGGGATAATCCAGGTTATCATATACAACGAAAAACTTTCCGCGTGGATGCACGCTGGAAGGCACGTGGTGGGATTTAATGCTCAGATTCAAGATGGTGGACGGCACAACACGTTTCCACCGATTTTTCCTATCAAAATAGAAACCCCCGTACTTTTTAATACATTTGAATTATGGTTAAAGGAAAAGAAAGCAAAACGACTAAAAAAGCATCAAAAGTTACGGCAAATGTCCCGAGCAAGAAAGAAGAAGATGTCGATAGCGTGGATGAGGATAGTTTTCTCGATCCTGAGGACTTGGAGTATTTCCAGGATTCTCGGAGGAGTTTTGCGTTTTTACAGGACATAACAGCAGAGTAAGTCTACTGAAGTTGATAGTGACACCAAATTGTTATGATGCACACCAGACAGATTTAAACCACAACTGAAACACCGAATGCTGCTTGATTCGTATGCAAAACTAAAAGACAGAAAGGTTTCAAACTTCGTATCTAATAATAATAATAATAATAATAATAATAATAATAATGTAATGGTAATAGGACTGAGTGGAGTGCAATTCAGGGAGTAATCGGGCGAGTGATTTCAAATTGGCCGAGCGCGTAGTGCGAGGCTGATTTGAAATTACGAGCACAATTACCCCTGAATTGTACGACACGAAGTCCGATTACCAGTTAATTGTGTCAATAACAAAATGCGAGAAACTCTAGAGGTCAACTTTTCAAATTGTAAAATGTATATTTGTACAAAATAACCAACGGAAATTGTTGCTATTTTACAAAGCGCGAAAATTGACAACTGACACGACATGGCAGCCACTGCTCAACATACCCAAATAAGGGAATTTGGCCTGTCCGATTACAAGTGTTTGTAATCGGACAGCTCAAATCGGACAGTTTGGACCTGAAGCAGTCAATTAAGACACAAATAAAGGCTGTTACGAACCAATCACATTCGAGCATTTTGTTATTGACACAATTATAATAATAATAAAGAAATTAAGAGCAAGGTTTCAATTATCTGTAATAAGTGAACAGAGTGGAGTCAAAGTGCCTATAACCCCAAAATTCTTTTTTCACTCAATTAAATCTTTGTATAGAACTGAGAAAAATGCCGCAAAAATTTTTGAATTCGTTTAAAACCATGATTTTTTATGTTTTTTTAAAGAGTGGGAAAATAGCCCTTTTTGAAAACACAACCAAGCCGCAGAATCATTGAAAAGGGTCTGGGAATAGTGTAATGTGTGACGTCATTCCAGGCCATTGATCACTTTGTTGTTGGGAACTGTTATTGCTTCGGAATGCCAGGTACTGATGCGTTGTTTTCGGTTGTAGCAACAGGCCAAACAAGGTTAAGGGTTTGTCATTGCACCCAGTATCTTTTCAAGGAGATGCCAATCCAAAGAAACACAAGAGAAGAACAAATTGGGTCGACTTTGTCAAAATCAAAGGGTGTTCATTGGGAGCCTACAAAGTACTTGGCACTACAGTGTGTGAATATGTTTTTTTCTCAGTTCCATATAAAGATTTAATTGAGTGAAAAAAGATTTTGGGGGTTATACATGTAGGCACTTTCAAGTGAATGATAATATTATTCTATACAATGAAATAATAGATACAGTACTGGCTGAGGGATTGCAGCATGTCCACGCGTGTAATTTAAGTGGACACTGCGTGTAATTGAAGGGCTTGGTGGAAACTATGCTAAGTGGATTTTTAGGTGAACGCGTTTTTTGGCCCGTGTTTTCTTGAAGACTAAGTGCAAAGCAGTGAAAAAGAATACAGGGCAATGTTTACCACATAAAAACAAGCCTGTATGCAAAAAAACAGCAATTTTGGAGCAAAATTAACAAAAAAACCTCCAAAAAATCCACTTAACATAGTTTTCCACCAAGCCCTTCATAAGTCTGCCTTATTAACATTCATGAAGCAATGCCCAAGGGTATTCTTTATTTGAAAACTAAGCGCCAAATGCTCGTAACTGAAGAGTAAAACTGAAACTGGACATGAAATGATTGACAGGTAGAAAGGATTGTTCCATAGTGTGACGTAGACTAAAAGTTTCGGTGGTTAAAACATCGATACTTCCGCGACGTATCTGCCGGAGCTCCCGACTCGATCCGCGTTAGCTTGTTTGATTTAATCAAATTTTCCCAGTTTGCCTGTTCGCCCGGTGGTCGAAGGACATCATTAAGTCTATAGACCCGCAAGTCTAACACTGCTGAAAGAAGCCAGTTGTGTTTTCTCTGCTTGCAAAACCATAAAGAGATATATTAGGGGGCAAGAGAAAGGCAAGAGGGTCACCAAATGTATGACACTGACTGTTTTGCCCCAAGAAAAGCGTATTCATCTTGGCAAAGCATGTTTCAGAGACGATTTCTGAAAGTGTCGGTTCTTTTCATTTACACATTACGTCTAATTTTTTGGTCTTGTTTCTTTCCGCCAGCCAATGCACTCTATTTTCAGTCGTATTCCTTTTACTTGCAGTAACTAGAATGACAAAAACGAAATCCTTCTAAGTCTCTGTCAGGTTGCTACTCAACCGTAAAAAGCCTAAGTGGAATTGAAATTTTCCCATAACGCAGCCTGTACGGCACCTTCAGTTATATAAACTTATTCTCGAGTAGCGTTTTCCGAGCTCCAGGCGATCCTCAAAGATAAAAAAAGAAACACTTTTTAACCGATAAGATTTTGTTCGTGGCACACCTATTTCAGTGTTGAGCACATATTAAGGTGTAACAACCATTTTGCTTGTCTTTCACTCCACACTAAAATCCAGATTGCAACTTCGTACAAATGTGATTTTGTCTCAAACTGTACTTGAACAGATAAGTATTCTAAAACGTCTTTCAAAGTGCTATTCAAGAAATGCTAACAGTGAAGGGTCATGATATCTTATAGAAGTTACATCACACGAGGAAGGAACTTAAACTGCCTCTACCGGTTAATTGATTTCTGAGAACCTGGAGGCGATCCTTATGAATTAAGCGACAAGACACCAAATTATGGCCCGCGGAGCAGTTTTTAAAGTGGGGACCGCTCCTGCGTTTTCAAGTGAGGGGAGGGGACTAACTCTAAAAATAATTAGAACGCATATAATTCCGTTAAATTCATAAGCTTTGTCCACCAGTTAACATATTTTATTAACTTAAAAAATCAAGTGATATCCTTTTCTACACTTTTCAACTCAATTCAAACATTTAGAGAAAGAGGTTAATGACAAAATAAGCTTTGTAATCACACAACGTAATCTGTAAACGAAGGTAGAGTAATCATAACTTTTGTTCATTTATTCGCTTACTGTCACGAAATCGGATTCTCTGAATGTACCGAAATTCCTTATTTTCGATTGTCGTTAAGACCAACAAATTCATTTGCCACTTCAAAAAGGCAAAGTATTTCTGTTCTGTCTTTGTGAGTGTTGAGTACTGTAAGGTTATCGAACCTTTCTTGAGTCTTTTCTTTGAGCCTTTCTTGAGTAACTCTTCAAGAGCTACTTTCACAGATAACATAGAGAATTTTAAAATGCGCCTTATCTCTAGAAGTTACCCTAAGAAAATGGTGGAATAGACACTCTCAGAAGTTAACTATGCGAACAGAAAAGCAGCTCTAACACAGAAACAGAGAACGCACAAGAAGCTTCTACCTTCGTGACGCAATCAGGTCAACAATCGTTACCATGCCTGAAAAACATACTACCTCCCTTGATTTCTTATAGAAAAGGAAAGTCGCTTATAGATATGCTTGTTTTACACATGCGATGGGCACACTGCAGGAGTCGGGGGCGTTGGTCCGTCAACCCAATTTTAATCACCAACAGAAGACTACAACTAAGTGTATGAATTGTAAACATAGTGGTTTTAAAACTGATTTATTCCATCAGACAGAATCGCAAGGAACCAATCATAAATTTGGATGTTTTCCCGCGAGGTCCGCCACCTTTAGCTAAGCACAATTATCCCGGGGAAGTACTTTTTTGGATGTCTTTTACTTAATTTATTACTTTTTCCACAAAAAGTGGGGCGGCCCCCCCCCCCCCCCCTCCTCCCCGAGCCTCTTCCCTGCGCGGTCCTTCTTCTTCTTCTTAACTTCTCATGCAAAAAGCCTTAAAGAAGAGTTGATACTTTTAAGAAGGACGAAAATGAAAGTGAACAATTCGAAGAAACCATTCCCACTTTCTTTTGGTGTTACCAAGTAAACAAGTTTCGCGACCAGGTTTAGTTATCTGTTTTAACTTCCACAGCTCACACTTTTCTCTTTAGTCGCCCCTTATTCATTAATAATTTTGTTACATGTATTTACAGTTTCCCTAAGAAATGCTTCCTACCCTTACAAGCATATTTTTAATTCAACATTTAAATTCAAAGCAAGGAAATGTTTGTGAAAAAATCATCTCCACAAAAGCGTGAAGTCCCGGATCACGAGGGCAGACCTCATTGCCAGCTGATTCTTGGATTGGAAATCCTAATGTTTCGGATTGTTCCCTGCGCTGTATACCAGGAGAGCAGGAAAAACGAGGAATAGCATTCTGTTTTGAAGAAAAACAAAACAATAATAGAATCAACAGGGAATTTAAAATAATGTTAAAGGGATACTGTCACGGCAATTCTTGTCATAAGTTGTTCAAATCGTGAGGAAGTAATTTTTCTATTACGCGATCGGCCCGTCTCACACGAAGAAGTAGATTTCTAATTATCTCTTGGATGGAAAAGGAAGTAGCATTGATTCATGGCGATTTTTTCGGGTCACAACGACGAAACTTGAAAAAAGTTAACTTAACTTTTTTCAAGTTGCAATGCATTGCTACCTCGTCGTCCGGGCCATAGACAACCGAAAATAGTTTCAATACACATATTAAGCACTTCGTAGGAAAAGTGGATAATTTTTTAAGCGTTCCACTTTGCAAACACATGTTTGGGTTCAGACCCAAATTACGTGACAGTGCCCCTTTAAATCAACAGCACAATAATTGAAAACACGTTGGCCACATGTCAAGAGGTCACAGTAAGCATGGTAGGAAGATATTTCTTTCCGCTTACGAAAAATCATCCAGTTTGATTCAGTGTTTCGGTTAAACTCTTAATATTACGTGGTAAGTCAATATATTTCGGTGGCATTACTCATAACTTGTGTTTGAAACCTGGGTTATGCAAATAATGACTTTTGGATGAGCTGGGGTGTTCCTAAACACTTTAAATAGACCATTTTACAGTTCTTTGGTCAGTACCCTGGCCTTTGATTGAATGCGAGGCTAGGGGTGACCTACCCTGGCTCCAGAGGCCCGTTGAAAAAAAATTCCCTTTCACCGCGTAAATTCCCTCCTTCAAATGAAAAAATAACCTCTGGCACCCAGGGTAGGGGTGACCTTGTTTTGATACAAACCTACCTGCTTTTCTTATGGAAATTATGCTGATTAAACACTAGTTAGCATAAGAAAAGCATGATTTACATAAGAAAAGTAGGTAGGTTTGTATCAAAACAAGGTCACCCTCAGCCTCGCTTTCACCGACAACTGTAAAATGGTCTATTAAATGAATTGAACCTCATCCCAAATGACAGCAAGAACTAAGTCAAGGACCGACATAAAAAGTATTTTGAATTTGAGCTTCATCGAAGTTTCTCTTTTCAAGATCTTTATGTCAATAACGTCTTTGACATGCTTTCAGTTTGTCAAAACTATTGGATAATTCAATTTAAGAATTCTAGTTCAGCTCTTGTTCGAGACGTTTAATAAAATGGACCCCTTGGCGACTCATAAAAACACCGAATTGACCAACTGAAATTTGTCAACTCCATATTTATTATTTATTTATTTATTTGGCTACACAAAAATGTTACAATAGTTACATAGAGCTATGTTACAATGGTTACATAATATGTATTCTGACTGGTGAAGGTCAAATGTTTCGGCTTGTTCCCGAAAACGGGAACAAGCCGAAACATTTGACGTGCACAGCCATCATTCCATTCCTTTGAAGAAATAAAAGCCAGCTATAATACTATATTCCCTACTTCGGTCTTATCAGTCCTATATGTACGTCACAAAAATTGCAATGAATAAAAAAGAGAATAAAAATATTGCAATTACACTAAGTTAGATCTGAGAACATTCTGGAACCTAACAGCGTTATAATGTAATGTTTTTAGCAATTCTTCGTTTGAGCTTCAAAAAGGCAATGAAAACGCTAGTGTGGCCCGCATAACGTCTTTTCTGTTACAAATATAAAGATTAATGATTTAATTATTCTAGTGTCGACTAATGAAGCTAACTCAATATAATTGTACCACACCACGCGGGTGGAAATTGTAATTAACCAAGCCATACATACCTCTTCTGGCTGGCAAATAATGGGTCGCAAAGGAGGACGTCCGCCACACTCTTGGAAGTCTGTTCCGTCCTTCTTCTTCAAGCCTATACATAGAACAAAAACGTAGGAAGGCTAGAATAATAAGTTGTTTGCTAGCATTATATTCTGATAAGTACATACATGTATTCAGGAGTTTAACTCAGTTTCAGGGGCAACTGTTTTAAGCTGACGTTCGGTGCTTTTCTCAAACGGTGAGATAAGCAAAAGAGGATACATTGTTTTTAATGTGATACCAGTCGTAAGTACGGCACTTTGCAAAATGCGCTTGCGTAGATGTCTCCTAATTCCCTGGTGGGTTTCTGCTTGTTACTTTTGTAACTGAAGTTACTAAACAAAACTGAATTCGTCCTAGTGTAGAATATCCATTACTGGCTGACCCCATCTTTTCTTTACTTTTTTTTGCACGAAAAGTCCTATTATTTCAAACAAACTGGAAGCTGAAAACTTACAAACATATTCAAGCTTTTAATAACTTACTTCTCTTATCAGAAATAATTTCGTCGGCATATACCGACAACATCAGAAATAATAACTACCTTCGTGGATGATCGAAATTGCTCTCTTATTTCCAATCACGCTTAAGGCACCGACCAGATCTTGAAGCTTTACTTCTCTACCAATGAGATCATCGAGTAAAGCCTTGGCAGGGCTATCCTCTTTCCTGAAATCATCGACGTCTTGGGGAGAGTAAAGTGAAGCAAAGCCTTTTGTCATCAGCTTCTTCCAGTCTATGGTGGGACCCTTCTCCAAAACGCTGGAAAGCGCTTCAGTTGTTTCAGAAGGTAGTTCACTAATTCTTCTTTCGCCCATTATACCTAAAATGAACATTTAACCGCATTACAGTATACTGAAACCTTTTAAAAACGACTGCTATCATGGGTGACTTTCAGTTGAACATCCATTATTTGTAAAATAATATAGTCTGAGAACACTTTGATTTAGTGATCAACAATTTGCGCTCACATAATAGCTGGGAGTGGAGAGGTCTGCTATTGGCGGGCATTTCGCTGCCAGGTGTGACATGGCAAAGGTTTGGGGAAAAGAACGAATGAGAACTTCCGCTCAAATTGGTGAAACGTAAGTTGATGTCACCAATATCAGTGTTTGGTCAGCAATATTCTCATCTCAATGCAAAATGAAATTTACCTAATTATCATGTAAATTTTAATATAATGCTGGCTATTTTTTACAAAGCTGTATAGCCTACTTATTCTCAGCTAGCTCTTGCTTAAAGAATTTCACAGACCTGAAACGAAGGTAAAACATGATTGGCGTTAAGGCGGGAGTTAACCTAAACATCGTTTTTGGATTTCGCGTTGATATCTCATTAGTGTTTCAAACAATCAAAAGTCCCTCTGCTCATCTCACAAAGCTATGTTGTGGGATATTTTGTGAATTTTCTGGGGATTTTTGGGTATATTTGGGAAGAGAGAATTTTTCTCAAAGAATTAGTTAAATCGAGGGGAATAGGAAATTTTGAAGATTTCATAGAGGTTTCAAATTGGAATTTAAAGTTAAATTTGCTTTAAATTACTTTCAATTAGTAGACGGACACCAAACAGTTCCCCAGCAACCTGCAGTGTCCTTGTGGGGTGTCAACTAACTGGAGGTATTTTAAAACATTTTACACCATTACAATCCCTTCTTCAAACTCCTTAAAATTTCACACAAATTCACGTTTACCCCCACCTTAAGCGAAGGTTACATACACTGCACTCAGTGATTCCACATAATATACGCCACAAAAGCTACCCAAGGTACTTCAGTTGAAGAACTGCATTATTCATCATTGACAGCGTTCGTGTGTTGCATGTGAATCGACGCATGCAGGTTGTTCGCTGGGATTTTTCCCGAACTGATAAGACTGATAAGCGCGTGTAGCGGGTGAGTAGGTACTTTTCCCAGATTGATAAGGACGTATTTCATTGAAGGTGGAAAATATTATTAGATCGCTCGAGTATATTGTATGTCTTAGGTATTTTTATCCTTCTATTATTATTTGTATACAGTATGTCTTAGGTATTTTTATCCTTTTATTATTTGAATACAGTATGTCTTATGTATACTCCCAACTGCTGATGTAACTTAAGATATGTCTTTTTATCTTAGGAGGAATAAAGATTGATTGATTGAGTATTGCACTTGAATGTTGCATGCAGTTACTATACGTAACTGATCCGCTAAGATATTTCCAGAATAAACTCGTTCCTCGGGATATTATGAAAACTCGCAAATCTAAAGATTGCTGTTTAACTGCTTACAAACCCTAAGCTTTATTTAAACGAGATTATCGACGCTGTGTAAAAACTAAATCACACTGAAAAATGAAATGCAAATCGACCGCAGCTGAACCGGATCAATAGTCAAGAAAGTACGGGCATAAGCTAAATTAATTTAGTAAACCTTTAAGGTAAGCGCTTCTAGGGGAATGAACACAATTAGCAATAATGAAATAAATACAATCAGGTAATAGAAATCCTTTTCGAAGAAATATCGCCAAAAATAGACCGATGACTTCACTCTTTCCTGAAATTTTCACTTTCGCGTCAACAAAATCGATCGCAGATGCTGGTCTTCACTGTTCAAGGTTTCTGTATTATCGCTCCACTAAAATGAAACAGAAACAGAACTGACGATTGAGGAAATGTGTTAGTTAAAAACACTAGATCCTTTTCGAAGAAATATCGCCAGTTAAGTGGACTGATGCGTTCATTTATTCTTACCTGAAATTTGACTTCCTTGTCAACAAAATCGATCAGCGCAGATTCTTGTCTTCACTGTCCTACGTTCTGTATTTTCTATACTCTTAACGGCGAAACAGACGAAAAACGGACGATTAAGTGAAATACGTTCGCAAATAGTTCCTTAGAACTATCATTTGCATATGATCCCCTTTAGACATACAAGTTTCCTCATTTTAAGCTGTTAGCCACTTCAGTTGAACTAGCGGTGTGTAATCTTAGCGTGCCACCGGCGTACTAAAATCAAATTGAAGACTCACCAAACGATGAAGAGTGCGTAGCAGAGTTTGCCTTTTAGAATGAGAAACCGCCTCAGCTTCGAAAATCTGCGTATCAAATCAAACTAAAACATATTGATGAAATTTCACTGTCAAACTTACCTTTGGCTTGGGACGAGATGGCAGCGACTATTTAAAACTCAGACAAGAAGGGGTTTCCCCCTATCATTACGTTAAACGGTAACTTAGAAACCCATGTCATTGACATCTGTATCTCGGTATAGCGTAATAAGATAAGAGTGCTGCATCATTAAGAAAATATTTGAAGGTTAAATCGACTTTTTAAGAGGTAACAAGACTGGTGGTTTTCAAGCTTTTCGTCAAGTTGTGTATCCGCTAGTTTAAATATGCTTTGGGCTTGAAAAATTTCAAACCAGAAGAAAATTTAAGTCGGGAAAAACCCCAGGGGAAGTACCTACATGCAACCTCACGCGCAACACACGAGCTGTCTAACTGATACATAACAAGGACCCTTCAGCTTCAATCACGTGCTTATCAGTTTGGGGAAAAACCCCAGGAAGTAACTGCATGCAAAGTTCACACGATCACGCGAAATATTCGAGCTATCTACCGCCGTGACACGTAAACGTCAGGTCCAATGCAAAGTCCAATGCAATGCACGGCAATCTAACTGATACATGCTTATAACAGTTCTTCACTGAAGTATTTTCGTCGCGTGCACTGGCTTTCACTCTTATTATGCCGAATGTACTATGTCTAACGCTCAATAATATTTTACCTTTGCTTCAATTCTGTGAAGTTTTTGACATTTACAGTTCACTGCTCTAGATTATGGTAGTAAATCTGAGAAAATAAAAAAAATTGAACTGGTTCGAAAAATTTGAAACAAAAAACTAATTTAACAATGAAAACGAGCAACGTGCCAAGAACGAGACTTCTGGGAGAAAATCTCAATTTGTTTTTCTTCACAGTTTTAAGGCCTTTCAAGGGATTTTAAGTAAACTATTTCGCCCTGTACCAGGCCTGAGCCCATCGGCTCCTGCCTTTCCCATCTTTACCTGATTGTTTTACCGGGAGAAGATTATATCAGCTAGGGGAAGGTTATGTCAAGGCCGCACGACTACCGACTACCATGATCCGCTGGGAAAAACTGTACTCAGATTTACGCTGAAACGTTTTCACTACGGACACAAAATACACCCTTGCTGATTTTCTCGGAGTGTGGCTTGCTTGTTTGGAAGGTCTGCTCAGGGACGTGTGCACATTGCCAGTAGAGACTGAATCTGTGAACAGGTCTCGACAAGATATCATTGACTAAGTTTTATTCTTGGCTTTTTTACTAATTACTGCTGTAATTTAAGCGTTGCTGTTGTACGTTTTCCTGAGTCTTGCCTGTAGGCACCTGAACATCTTCTCCACCGTGGACGAAACCGAGAAAACCCTGGGAACAAATTTTTGGAGGGATAATCCAGGTTATCATATACAACGAAAAACTTTCCGCGTGGATGCACGCTGGAAGGCACGTGGTGGGATTTAATGCTCAGATTCAAGATGGTGGACGGCACAACACGTTTCCACCGATTTTTCCTATCAAAATAGAAACCCCCGTACTTTTTAATACATTTGAATTATGGTTAAAGGAAAAGAAAGCAAAACGACTAAAAAAGCATCAAAAGTTACGGCAAATGTCCCGAGCAAGAAAGAAGAAGATGTCGATAGCGTGGATGAGGATAGTTTTCTCGATCCTGAGGACTTGGAGTATTTCCAGGATTCTCGGAGGAGTTTTGCGTTTTTACAGGACATAACAGCAGAGTAAGTCTACTGAAGTTGATAGTGACACCAAATTGTTATGATGCACACCAGACAGATTTAAACCACAACTGAAACACCGAATGCTGCTTGATTCGTATGCAAAACTAAAAGACAGAAAGGTTTCAAACTTCGTATCTAATAATAATAATAATAAGTAATGGTAATAGGACTGAGTGGAGTGCAATTCAGGGAGTAATCGGGCGAGTGATTTCAAATTGGCCGAGCGCGTAGTGCGAGGCTGATTTGAAATTACGAGCACAATTACCCCTGAATTGTACGACACGAAGTCCGATTACCAGTTAATTGTGTCAATAACAAAATGCGAGAAACTCTAGAGGTCAACTTTTCAAATTGTAAAATGTATATTTGTACAAAATAACCAACGGAAATTGTTGCTATTTTACAAAGCGCGAAAATTGACAACTGACACGACATGGCAGCCACTGCTCAACATACCCAAATAAGGGAATTTGGCCTGTCCGATTACAAGTGTTTGTAATCGGACAGCTCAAATCGGACAGTTTGGACCTGAAGCAGTCAATTAAGACACAAATAAAGGCTGTTACGAACCAATCACATTCGAGCATTTTGTTATTGACACAATTATAATAATAATAATAAGGAAATTAAGAGCAAGGTTTCAATTATCTGTAATAAGTGAACAGAGTGGAGTCAAAGTGCCTATAACCCCAAAAATCTTTTTTCACTCAATGAAATCTTTGTATAGAACTGAGAAAAATGCCGCAAAAATTTTTGATTTCCTTTAAAACCATGATTTTTTATGTTTTTTTAAAGAGTGGGAAAATAGCCCTTTTTGAAAACACAACCAAGCCGCAGAATCATTGAAAAGGGTCTGGGAATAGTGTAATGTGTGACGTCATTCCAGGCCATTGATCACTTTGTTGTTGGGAACTGTTATTGCTTCGGAATGCCAGGTACTGATGCGTTGTTTTCGGTTGTAGCAACAGGCCAAACAAGGTTAAGGGTTTGTCATTGCACCCAGTATCTTTTCAAGGAGATGCCAATCCAAAGAAACACAAGAGAAGAACAAATTGGGTCGACTTTGTCAAAATCAAAGGGTGTTCATTGGGAGCCTACAAAGTACTTGGCACTACAGTGTGTGAATATGTTTTTTTCTCAGTTCCATATAAAGATTTAATTGAGTGAAAAAAGATTTTGGGGGTTATACATGTAGGCACTTTCAAGTGAATGATAATATTATTCTATACAATGAAATAATAGATACAGTACTGGCTGGAGGGATTGCAGCATGTCCACGCGTGTAATTTAAGTGGACACTGCGTGTAATTGAAGGGCTTGGTGGAAACTATGCTAAGTGGATTTTTAGGTGAACGCGTTTTTTGGCCCGTGTTTTCTTGAAGACTAAGTGCAAAGCAGTGAAAAAGAATACAGGGCAATGTTTACCACATAAAAACAAGCCTGTATGCAAAAAAACAGCAATTTTGGAGCAAAATTAACAAAAAAACCTCCAAAAAATCCACTTAACATAGTTTTCCACCAAGCCCTTCATAAGTCTGCCTTATTAACATTCATGAAGCAATGCCCAAGGGTATTCTTTATTTGAAAACTAAGCGCCAAATGCTCGTAACTGAAGAGTAAAACTGAAACTGGACATGAAATGATTGACAGGTAGAAAGGATTGTTCCATAGTGTGACGTAGACTAAAAGTTTTGGTGGTTAAAACATCGATACTTCCGCGACGTATCTGCCGGAGCTCCCGACTCGATCCGCGTTAGCTTGTTTGATTTAATCAAATTTTCCCAGTTTGCCTGTTCGCCCGGTGGTCGAAGGACATCATTAAGTCTATAGACCCGCAAGTCTAACACTGCTGAAAGAAGCCAGTTGTGTTTTCTCTCCTTGCAAAACCATAAAGAGATATATTAGGGGGCAAGAGAAAGGCAAGAGGCTCATCCATCCATACATACATACATACATACTTATCCTCTCCCCATCGGGGCTTTTCAGGGATAGTTTACATCACTGGCCGGGGGACTTGACCAGACTGCTTGTGCAGTTTACAATTAATGAAGTAACTAATGAGTGCCCCCGTAATGTAGATATCTAGGACAGACACTAGGGGTGGTCACAGCCAGAGTTTTGTTACGTCCCTAGTGGTTCTTTTACGTCCCACAGAATCAGATTAAGTGAAAGTACTGTGAGACGGGGCCTACGGTTTATCGTCCTAATCCGAGAAGACTAGAAAGTCTAACCATTTGTAGATGTCATTACAAAGGCAGCACTTTCTCCTCAGTTATTTTAAAGACCCTGAGTGTTGGTCCGGCCGGGGTTAGAACCCGCGACCTCCCGCATGGTAGTCCGGTGCTCTACCACTGAGCTAACCGGTCTACGGTCTGCGGTCTGCGGATGTATGACACTGACTGTTTTGCCCCAAGAAATGCGTATTTATCTTGGCAAAGCATGTTTCAGAGACGATTTCTGAAAGTGTCGGTTCTTTTCATTTACACATTACGTCTAATTTTTTTGTCTTGTTTCTTTCCGCCAGCCAATGCACTCTATTTTCAGTCGTATTCCTTTTACTTGCAGTAACTAGAATGACAAAAACGAAATCCTTCTAAGTCTCTGTCAGGTTGCTACTCAACCGTAAAAAGCCTAAGTGGAATTGAAATTTTCCCATAACGCAGCCTGTACGGCACCTTCAGTTATATAAACTTATTCTCGAGTAGCGTTTTCCGAGCTCCAGGCGATCCTCAAAGATAAAAAAAGAAACACTTTTTAACCAATAAGATTTTGTTCGTGGCACACCTATTTCAGTGTTGAGCACATATTAAGGTGTAACAACCATTTTGCTTGTCTTTCACTCCACACTAAAATCCAGATTGCAACTTCGTACAAATGTGATTTTGTCTCAAACTGTACTTGAACAGATAAGTATTCTAAAACGTCTTTCAAAGTGCTATTCAAGAAATGCTAACAGTGAAGGGTCATGATATCTTATAGAAGTTACATCACACGAGGAGGGAACTTAAACCGCCTCTGCCGATTAATTGATTTCTGAGAACCTGGGGCGATCCTTGTGAATTAAGCGACAAGACACCAAATTATGGCCCGCGGAGCAGTTTTTAAAGTGGGCGACCGCTCCTGCGTTTTCAAGTGAGGGGAGGGGACTAACTCTAAAAATAATTAAAACGCATATAATTCCGTTAAATTCATAAGCTTTGTCCACCAGTTAACATATTTTATTAACTTAAAAAATCAAGTGATATCCTTTTCTACACTTTTCAACTCAATTCAAACATTTAGAGAAAGAAGTTAATGACAAAATAAGCTTTGTAATCACACTTAACGTAATCTGTAAACGAAGGTAGAGTACTCATAACTTTGGTTCATTTATTCGCTTACTGTCACGAAATCGGATTCTCTGAATGTACCGAAATTCCTTATTTTCGATTGTCGTTAAGACCAACAAATTCATTTGCCACTTCAACAAGGCAAAGTATTTCTGTTCTGTCTTTGTGAGTGTTGAGTACTGTAAGGTTATCGAACCTTTCTTGAGTCTTTTCTTTGAGCCTTTCTTGAGTAACTCTTCAAGAGCTACTTTCACAGATAACATAGAGAATTTTAAAATGCGCCTTATCTCTAGAAGTTACCCTAAGAAAATGGTGGAATAGACACTCTCAGAAGTTAACTATGCGAACAGAAAAGCAGCTCTAACACAGAAACAGAGAACGCACAAGAAGCTTCTACCCTTCGTGACGCAATCAGCTTCAACAATCGTTACCATGTCTGAAAACATACTACCTCCCTTGATTTCTTATAGAAAAGGAAAATCGCTTATAGATATGCTTGTTTTACACATGCGATGGGCACACAGCAGGAGTCGGCGGAGTTTAATTCAACATTTAAATTCAAAGCAAGGAAATGTTTGTGAAAAAATCATCTCCACAAAAGCGTGAAGTCCCGGATCACGAGGGCAGACCTCATTGCCAGCTGATTCTTGGATTGGAAATCCTAATGTTTCGGATTGTTCCCTGCGCTGTATACCAGGAGAGCAGGAAAAACGAGGAATAGCATTCTGTTTTGAAGAAAAACAAAACAATAATAGAATCAACAGGGAATTTAAAATAATGTTAAAGGGATACTGTCACGGCAATTCCTGTCATAAGTTGTTCAAATCATGAGGAAGTAATTTTTCTATTACGCGATCGGCCCGTCTCACACGAAGAAGTAGATTTCTAATTATCTCTTGGATGGAAAAGGAAGTAGCATTGATTCATGGCGATTTTTTCGGGTCACAACGACGAAACTTGAAAAAAGTTAAGTTGCAATGCATTGCTACCTCGTCGTCCGGGCCATAGACAACCGAAAATAGTTTCAATACACATATTAAGCACTTCGTAGGAAAAGTGGATAATTTTTTAAGCGTTCCACTTTGCAAACACATGTTTGGGTTCAGACCCAAATTACGTGACAGTGCCCCTTTAAATCAACAGCACAATAATTGAAAACACGTTGGCCACATGTCAAGAGGTCACAGTAAGCATGGTAGGAAGATATTTCTTTCCGCTTACGAAAAATCATCCAGTTTGATTCAGTGTTTCGGTTAAACTCTTAATATTACGTGGTAAGTCAATATATTTCGGTGGCATTACTCATAACTTGTGTTTGAAACCTGGGTTATGCAAATAATGACTTTTGGATGAGCTGGGGTGTTCCTAAACACTTTAAATAGACCATTTTACAGTTCTTTGGTCAGTACCCTGGCCTTTGATTGAATGCGAGGCTAGGGGTGACCTACCCTGGCTCCAGAGGCCCGTTGAAAAAAAAATTCCCTTTCACCGCGTAAATTCCCTCCTTCAAATGAAAAAATAACCTCTGGCACCCAGGGTAGGGGTGACCTTGTTTTGATACAAACCTACCTGCTTTTCTTATGGAAATTATGCTGATTAAACACTAGTTAGCATAAGAAAAGCATGATTTACATAAGAAAAGTAGGTAGGTTTGTATCAAAACAAGGTCACCCTCAGCCTCGCTTTCACCGACAACTGTAAAATGGTCTATTAAATGAATTGAACCTCATCCCAAATGACAGCAAGAACTAAGTCAAGGACCGACATAAAAAGTATTTTGAATTTGAGCTTCATCGAAGTTTCTCTTTTCAAGATCTTTATGTCAATAACGTCTTTGACATGCTTTCAGTTTGTCAAAACTATTGGATAATTCAATTTAAGAATTCTAGTTCAGCTCTTGTTCGAGACGTTTAATAAAATGGACCCCTTGGCGACTCACAAAAACACCGAATTGACCAACTGAAATTTGTCAACTCCATATTTATTATTTATTTATTTATTTATTTGGCTACACAAAAACGTTACAATAGTTACATAGAGCTATGTTACAATGGTTACATAATATGTATTCTGACTGGTGAAGGTCAAATGTTTCGGCTTGTTCCCGAAAACGGGAACAAGCCGAAACATTTGACGTGCACAGTCATCATTCTATTCCTTTGAAGAAATAAAAGCCAGCTATAATACTATATTCCCTACTTCGGTCTTATCAGTCCTATATGTACGTCACAAAAATTGCAATGAATAAAAAAGAGAATAAAAATATTGCAATTACACTAAGTTAGATCTGAGAACATTCTGGAACCTAACAGCGTTATAATGTAATGTTTTTAGCAATTCTTCGTTTGAGCTTCAAAAAGGCAATGAAAACGCTAGTGTGGCACGCATAACGTCTTTTCTGTTACAAATATAAAGATTAATGATTTAATTATTCTAGTGTCGACTAATGAAGTTAACTCAATATAATTGTACCACACCACGCGGGTGGAAATTGTAATTAACCAAGCCATACATACCTCTTCTGGCTGGCAAATAATGGGTCGCAAAGGAGGACGTCCGCCACACTCTTGGAAGTCTGTTCCGTCCTTCTTCTTCAAGCCTATACATAGAACAAAAACGTAGGAAGGCTAGAATAATAAGTTGTTTGCTAGCATTATATTCTGATAAGTACATATTCAGGAGTTTAACTCAGTTTCAGGGGCAACTGTTTTAAGCTGACGTTCGGTGCTTTTCTCCAACCGTTGGATAAGCAAAAGAGGATACATTGTTTTTAATGTGATACCAGTCGTAAGTAGGGCACTTTGCAAAATGCGCTTGCGTAGATGTCTCCTAATTCCCTGGTGGGTTTCTGCTTGTTACTTTTGTAACTGAAGTTACTAAACAAAACTGAATTCGTCCTAGTGTAGAATATCCATTACTGGCTGACCCCATCTTTTCTTTACTTTTTTTTGCACGAAAAGTCCTATTATTTCAAACAAACTGGAAGCTGAAAACTTACAAACATATTCAAGCTTTTAATAACTTACTTCTCTTATCAGAAATAATTTCGTCGGCATATACCGACAACATCAGAAATAATAACTACCTTCGTGGATGATCGAAATTGCTCTCTTATTTCCAATCACGCTTAAGGCACCGACCAGATCTTGAAGCTTTACTTCTCTACCAATGAGATCATCGAGTAAAGCCTTGGCAGGGCTATCCTCTTTCCTGAAATCATCGACGTCTTGTGGAGAGTAAAGTGAAGCAAAGCCTTTTGTCATCAGCTTCTTCCAGTCTATGGTGGGACCCTTCTCCAAAACGCTGGAAAGCGCTTCAGTTGTTTCAGAAGGTAGTTCACTAATTCTTCTTTCGCCCATTATACCTAAAATGAACATTTAACCGCATTACAGTATACTGAAACCTTTTAAAAACGACTGCTATCATGGGTGACTTTCAGTTGAACATCCATTATTTGTAAAATAATATAGTCTGAGAACACTTTGATTTAGTGATCAACAATTTGCGCTCACATAATAGCTGGGAGTGGAGAGGTCTGCTATTGGCGGGCATTTCGCTGCCAGGTGTGACATGGCAAAGGTTTGGGGAAAAGAACGAATGAGAACTTCCGCTCAAATTGGTGAAACGTAAGTTGATGTCACCAATATCAGTGTTTGGTCAGCAATATTCTCATCTCAATGCAAAATGAAATTTACCTAATTATCATGTAAATTTTAATATAATGGCTGGCTATTTTTTACAAAGGTGTATAGCCTACTTATTCTCAGCTAGCTCTTGCTTAAAGAATTTCACAGACCTGAAACGAAGGTAAAACATGATTGGCGTTAAGGCGGGAGTTAACCTAAACATCGTTTTTGGATTTCGCGTTGATATCTCATTAGTGTTTCAAACAATCAAAAGTCCCTCTGCTCATCTCACAAAGCTATGTTGTGGGATATTTTGTGAATTTTCTGGGGATTTTTGGGTATATTTGGGAAGAGAGAATTTTTCTCAAAGAATTAGTTAAATCGAGGGGAATAGGAAATTTTGAAGATTTCATAGAGGTTTCAAATTGGAATTTAAAGTTAAATTTGCTTTAAATTACTTTCAATTAGTAGACGGACACCAAACAGTTCCCCAGCAACCTGCAGTGTCCTTGTGGGGTGTCAACTAACTGGAGGTATTTTAAAACATTTTACACCATTACAATCCCTTCTTCAAACTCCTTAAAATTTCACACAAATTCACGTTTACCCCCACCTTAAGCGAAGGTTACATACACTGCACTCAGTGATTCCACATAATATACGCCACAAAAGCTACCCAAGGTACTTCAGTTGAAGAACTGCATTATTCATCATTGACAGCGTTCGTGTGTTGCATGTGAATCGACGCATGCAGGTTGTTCGCTGGGATTTTTCCCGAACTGATAAGACTGATAAGCGCGTGCTTTATTGGACTTGCGTACTGCCGCTTGAAGTTTGTGTGTAGCGGGTGAGTAGGTACTTTTCCCAGATTGATAAGGACGTATTTCATTGAAGGTGGAAAATATTATTAGATCGCTCGAGTATATTGTATGTCTTAGGTATTTTTATCCTTCTATTATTATTTGTATACAGTATGTCTTAGGTATTTTTATCCTTTTATTATTTGAATACAGTATGTCTTATGTATACTCCCAACTGCTGATGTAACTTAAGATATGTCTTTTTATCTTAGGAGGAATAAAGATTGATTGATTGAGTATTGCACTTGAATGTTGCATGCAGTTACTATACGTAACTGATCCGCTAAGATATTTCCAGAATAAACTCGTTCCTCGGGATATTATGAAAACTCGCAGATCTAAAGATTGCTGTTTAACTGCTTACAAACCTTAAGCTTTATTTAAACGAGATTATCGACGTTGTGTAAAAACTAAATCACACTGAAAAATGAAATGCAAATCGACCGCAGCTGAACCGGATCAATAGTCAAGAAAGTACGGGCATAAGCTAAATTAATTTAGTAAACCTTTAAGGTAAGCGCCTTCTAGGGGAATGAACACAATTAGCAATAATGAAATAAATACAATCAGGTAATAGAAATCCTTTTGGAAGAAATATCGCCAAAAATAGACCGATGACTTCACTCTTTCCTGAAACTTTCACTTTCGCGTCAACAAAATCGATCGCAGATGCTGGTCTTCACTGTTCAAGGTTTCTGTATTATCGCTCCACTAAAATGAAACAGAAACAGAACTGACGATTGAGGAAATGTGTTAGTTAAAAAACACTAGATCCTTCTCGAAGAAATATCGCCAGTTAAGTAGACTGATGCGTTCATTTATTCTTACCTGAAATTTGACTTCCTTGTCAACAAAATCGATCAGCGCAGATTCTTGTCTTCACTGTCCTACGGTTCTGTATTTTCTATACTCTTAACGGCGAAACAGACGAAAAACGGACGATTAAGTGAAATACGTTCGCAAATAGTTCCTTAGAACTATCATTTGCATATGATCCCCTTTAGACATACAAGTTTCCTCATTTTAAGCTGTTAGCCACTTCAGTTGAACTAGCGGTGTGTAATCTTAGCGTGCCACCGGCGTACTAAAATCAAATTGAAGACTCACCAAACGATGAAGAGTGCGTAGCAGAGTTTGCCTTTTAGAATGAGAAACCGCCTCAGCTTCGAAAATCTGCGTATCAAATCAAACTAAAACATATTGATGAAATTTCACTGTCAAACTTACCTTTGGCTTGGGACGAGATGGCAGCGACTATTTAAAACTCAGACAAGAAGGGGTTTCCCCCTATCATTACGTTAAACGGTAACTTAGAAACCCATGTCATTGACATCTGTATCTCGGTATAGCGTAATAAGATAAGAGTGCTGCATCATTAAGAAAATATTTGAAGGTTAAATCGACTTTTTAAGAGGTAACAAGACTGGTGGTTTTCAAGCTTTTCGTCAAGTTGTGTATCCGCTAGTTTAAATATGCTTTGGGCTTGAAAAATTTCAAACCAGAAGAAAATTTAAGTCGGGAAAAACCCCAGGGGAAGTACCTACATGCAACCTCACGCGCAACACACGAGCTGTCTAACTGATACATAACAAGGACCCTTCAGCTTCAATCACGTGCTTATCAGTTTGGGGAAAACCCCAGGAAGTAACTGCATGCAAAGTTCACACGATCACGCGAAATATTCGAGCTATCTACAGCCGTGACACGTAAACGTCAGGTCCAATGCAAAGTCCACATGCAATGCACGGCAATCTAACTGATACATGCTTATAACAGTTCTTCACTGAAGTATTTTCGTCGCGTGCACTGGCTTTCACTCTTATTATGCCGAATGTACTATGTCTAACGCTCAATAATATTTTACCTTTGCTTCAATTCTGTGAAGTTTTTGACATTTACAGTTCACTGCTCTAGATTATGGTAGTAAATCTGAGAAAATAAAAAAAATTGAACTGGTTCGAAAAATTTGAAACAAAAAACTAATTTAACAATGAAAACGAGCAACGTGCCAAGAACGAGACTTCTGGGAGAAAATCTCAATTTGTTTTTCTTCACAGTCTTAAGGCCTTTCAAGGGATTTTAAGTAAACTATTTCGCCCTGTACCAGGCCTGAGCCCATCGGCTCCTGCCTTTCCCATCTTTACCTGATTGTTTTACCGGGAGAAGATTATATCAGCTAGGGGAAGGTTATGTCAAGGCCGCACGACTACCGACTACCATGATCCGCTGGGAAAAACTGTACTCAGATTTACGCTGAAACGTTTTCACTACGGACACAAAATACACCCTTGCTGATTTTCTCGGAGTGTGGCTTGCTTGTTTGGAAGGTCTGCTCAGGGACGTGTGCACATTGCCAGTTGAGACTGAATCTGTGAACAGGTCTCGACAAGATATCATTGACTAAGTTTTATTACATACATACATACATGCTTTATTTGATATAGCAGGTTGGATTAAAGGCAGCCAGAGGCTGATGTGGACCTGCTAACTATAGTGGAAGGAAAATTACAAAAGATCTATAAAATTATGAGGAAAAAGAAAATAAGGAAAACAAAGGAATACAGCTAAAACTAACCTAATATAAACATTATCAAAATGGATAAATTACTATGCTAAAAATATGCGAAGTCTTGATTCTTATGAGAGACCATACATGCTTCTTTCAGAAAGCTACAATTATTAATAAAGTTCTTATGTTGACGTTGTTTTAAAAGGTTCTTGAAATTCTTGAGGGAGGGGGACTGTTTGAGAGAAGTTGGAGTTAGTTCCCAGACTAGTGGGCCTCTATATCTTAAGGAATTTCTGCCGATGTCCAGGTTGTATCTGGGTAGAACAAAGTGATTATTATTTCTGAGATTATAATGTGGATTGGCAATACTAAAGAGGTTTGTTATTTTAGCTGGGGTAATGTTACTATTTACTTTATACATTAGGGTAAGCAGTTTCTTTTTATATTGGTTTGATAGTGGCTCCCATCTAGTTCTTCCTAGGGCCTCTTGGTCTGATATGTCCCGAGGCAGTCTATGAATGATTTTAGCTGCCCTGGCGTGAATATGATCAAGCTCATTCATTAAAGATGGTGTGCTAGTACCCCAGACCAAGTTGCAATAAGTAATAGTAGGGACAATGCTACTGAAGTAGATTTTTCCTAGTGTACTTGTTGGTAAATATTTGAACCTTTCAAGTTGCCTGACTTTCTTTCCAAAGGATTTGCAGAGGTACTCCAAGTGACTGTTCCAAGAGAGCTGGGAGTCAATAATAACCCCCAGACATCTTGTTTCGTGAACAACGTCCAATATGTTATCTCCTAGTTTAATAGGTCTTAGTGGGCCGCAAAAAGGACTGTGGGATTTGATCATGGCCTCAGACTTCCCAGCGTGTATAGTTAATTTGTTGTTTCTGCACCAGAGTGAGATCTCTGAGAGGGCTCTATTTAAACCATCAACTACTACATCAACAGTGTTACCAGTGAAGTACAGAGTCGTGTCATCGGCATACAGTTCCAGGTTACCTTCAGTAACTGAGTCACTAAGGTCATTGATATAGTATGTGAAGAGCCTGGGACCTAGCAAAGACCCCTGTGGAACTCCACAAGTAACTGGCTTAGTTTGTGAGCAGCAGCCATTAACTTCCGCAAATTGCTTCCTGTCTTCCAAATAACTGACCATCCACTTCAGCAAATCTCCGCTGAATCCCATAGCTAGAAGTTTATAAATTAGTATTTCGTGGGATACTGTGTCGAATGCTTTCTGAAAGTCGATGTAAACAACACCAACTACTTTTCTGTTATCAAGGGCTGCTTTCCAAGTTTCAGTCAGGTAGATTAAGAGTTCCTCGGTTGATCTGCCTTGTCGAAAACCCCACTGGTTGTCGTTCAGTTGCCCGATGTCTGTGGTGAAGCTGTCTAGACCCTCGCACACTAGTCCCTCCAGTAGTTTGCTTGGTAGACTCAGCATTTGGAGAGGCCTGTAATTTCCTCTGTCTGTTTTCTTTCCCTTCTTATGAATAGTGAGCATTTTGGATACTTTCCACTGGGATGGAAAAGTGGAATTAAGCAGGCTATGTCTAAAGACAGTGAGGAGGCCTTCAGCGGAGGCCTCACCAATGTGATGAAGGTCTCGAGGGGCAATAGAGTCAGGGCCGGAGGCTTTCTTAGGGTTGATAGACTTGATACGTCTAAGGAGGTCAGTTTTGTTCAGATTAACACAGGGGAGAGTAGGAGTGATTCTGTAGATATGCTCTGTGACTCGAAAGTGCGGTAGTGGGTTAATTTGCGAGGCCAGGTTTGGTCCTACCGCCACAAAATAGTCGTTCATGGCCTCAGCTTTGTTTTTATCATCAAGGATCATGTTACCCCGATCATCAGCAATGGGCCCAATATTATTCAGTTTCTTCTTGTGGGTAATCCTTGCTACAAGCTTCCAGAAGTCTTTGCTGCTTTCTGTGTTATTAAATTCTTGTCTCCAGTAGTTAGCCTCCTCTTCTCTAAGAAGCTTGGTAACTTCATTTCTTAGCTTCTTGTATTCGGCCCACAGTTCTTTAGACCCAGTCTCCTTTGCTCGCTTGAGTATATTATAGCGTTTGTTCATGGTTTTACGAATATGAGAATTCATCCATGGGAGGCTGTCTGAGCGTATTTTAACTCTCCTCAGGGAAATATGATCATTCACTATGTCCTTGTATAGGGTTTCCCATGCCCATGTGATGTCGTCAGGGTCATCGAATGCCTCGATTACAGACCATGGGGCAGTAGTAAACGCATGTTTTAGTTTTCCAATGTTAACTTGCTTATAATTTTTCGCAGTAATATATTTCGGGGGTGTCCTCTTGCGATGTAGCTTTATAATGCCATAGATGAGGCAGTGGTCGGAAAGGCCAGGGTCAAATGTCCCTGATGCTATTATCTTGGTTGTGTCAATGGTGATCAGGAGGTCAAGTAGGGTAGAGGTGGTTACAGTTGTTCTTGTGGGGTCTTTAATGACGCTGTGAAGGTCAAAACTGCCAAGAATTCTGAGCAACCTTCTACCCTCATACCCCTTGGCAATCAGGTCTGAGTTCAAGTCACCAAGGATCACAACATTTTTTCTGTTTCTCACAGTGTTCAAGCAGACTGTAGAATTTATTGTAGAAGCTATAGTCATCAGGAGGTCTGTATACACAGCCAAGTAATAGCTTCTGGGATTTTATAGTGACATCAATCCAGATTGCTTCTATATCTGTTTTAAGATCGTCTCTCTCGTGTACATGCAAGCTGTCTAAGTAATAAATTAGACAGCCACCGCCTTTTTGGTCCCTCCTGTCCAGCCTGGCTACTTTGTATCTTGGCTTTTTTACTAATTACTGCTGTAATTTAAGCGTTGCTGTTGTACGTTTTCCTGAGTCTTGCCTGTAGGCACCTGAACATCTTCTCCACCGTGGACGAAACCGAGAAAACCCTGGGAACAAATTTTTGGAGGGATAATCCAGGTTATCATATACAACGAAACACTTACCGCGTGGATGCACGCTGGAAGGCACGTGGTGGGATTTAATGCTCAGATTCAAGATGGTGGACGGCACAACACGTTTCCACCGATTTTTCCTATCAAAATAGAAACCCCCGTACTTTTTAATACATTTGAATTATGGTTAAAGGAAAAGAAAGCAAAACGACTAAAAAAGCATCAAAAGTTACGGCAAATGTCCCGAGCAAGAAAGAAGATGTCGATAGCGTGGATGAGGATAGTTTTCTCGATCCTGAGGACTTGGAGTATTTCCAGGATTCTCGGAGGAGTTTTGCGTTTTTACAGGACATAACAGCAGAGTAAGTCTACTGAAGTTGATAGTGACACCAAATTGTTATGATGCACACCAGACAGATTTAAACCACAACTGAAACACCGAATGCTGCTTGATTCGTATGCAAAACTAAAAGACAGAAAGGTTTCAAACTTCGTATCTAATAATAATAATAATAAGTAATGGTAATAGGACTGAGTGGAGTGCAATTCAGGAAGTAATCGGGCGAGTGATTTCAAATTGGCCGAGCGCGTAGTGCGAGGCTGATTTGAAATTACGAGCACAATTACCCCTGAATTGTACGACACGAAGTCCGACTACCAGTTAATTGTCTCAATAACAAAATGCGAGAAACTCTAGAGGTCAACTTTTCAAATTGTAAAATGTATATTTGTACAAAATCACCAACGGAAATTGTTGCTATTTTACAAAGCGCGAAAATTGACAACTGACACGACATGGCAGCCACTGCTCAACATACCCAAATAAGGGAATTTGGCCTGTCCGATTACAAGTGTTTGTAATCGGACAGCTCAAATCGGACAGTTTGGACCTGAAGCAGTCAATTAAGACACAAATAAAGGCTGTTACGAACCAATCACATTCGAGCATTTTGTTATTGACACAATTATAATAATAATAATAAGGAAATTAAGAGCAAGGTTTCATTTATCTGTAATAAGTGAACAGAGTGGAGTCAAAGTGCCTATAATCCCAAAAATCTTTTTTCACTCAATGAAATCTTTGTATAGAACTGAGAAAAATGCCGCAAAAATTTTTGAATTCGTTTAAAACCATGATTTTTTATGTTTTTTTTAAAGAGTGGGAAAATAGCCCTTTTTGAAAACACAACCAAGCCGCAGAATCATTGAAAAGGGTCTGGGAATAGTGTAATGTGTGACGTCATTCCAGGCCATTGATCACTTTGTTGTTGGGAACTGTTATTGCTTCGGAATGCCAGGTACTGATGCGTTGTTTTCGGTTGTAGCAACAGGCCAAACAAGGTTAAGGGTTTATCATTGCACCCAGTATCTTTTCAAGGAGATGCCAATCCAAAGAAACACAAGAGAAGAACAAATTGGGTCGACTTTGTCAAAATCAAAGGGTGTTCATTGGGAGCCTACAAAGTACTTGGCACTACAGTGTGTGAATATGTTTTTTTCTCAGTTCCATATAAAGATTTAATTGAGTGAAAAAAGATTTTGGGGGTTATACATGTAGGCACTTTCAAGTGAATGATAATATTATTCTATACAATGAAATAATAGATACAGTACTGGCTGGAGGGATTGCAGCATGTCCACGCGTGTAATTTAAGTAGACACTGCGTGTAATTGAAGGGCTTGGTGGAAACTATGCTAAGTGGATTTTTAGGTGAACGCGTTTTTTGGCCCGTGTTTTCTTGAAGACTAAGTGCAAAGCAGTGAAAAAGAATACAGGGCAATGTTTACCACATAAAAACAAGCCTGTATGCAAAAAAACAGCAATTTTGGAGCAAAATTAACAAAAAAACCTCCAAAAAATCCACTTAACATAGTTTTCCACCAAGCCCTTCATAAGTCTGCCTTATTAACATTCATGAAGCAATGCCCAAGGGTATTCTTTATTTGAAAACTAAGCGCCAAATGCTCGTAACTGAAGAGTAAAACTGAAACTGGACATGAAATGATTGACAGGTAGAAAGGATTGTTCCATAGTGTGACGTAGACTAAAAGTTTTGGTGGTTAAAACATTGATACTTCCGCGACGTATCTGCCGGAGCTCCCGACTCGATCCGCGTTAGCTTGTTTGATTTAATCAAATTTTCCCAGTTTGCCTGTTCGCCCGGTGGTCGAAGGACATCATTAAGTCTATAGACCCGCAAGTCTAACACTGCTGAAAGAAGCCAGTTGTGTTTTCTCTCCTTGCAAAACCATAAAGAGATATATTAGGGGGCAAGAGAAAGGCAAGAGGCTCATCAAATGTATGACACTGACTGTTTTGCCCCAAGAAATGCGTATTTATCTTGGCAAAGCATGTTTCAGAGACGATTTCTGAAAGTGTCGGTTCTTTTCATTTACACATTACGTCTAATTTTTTTGTCTTGTTTCTTTCCGCCAGCCAATGCACTCTATTTTCAGTCGTATTCCTTTTACTTGCAGTAACTAGAATGACAAAAACGAAATCCTTCTAAGTCTCTGTCAGGTTGCTACTCAACCGTAAAAAGCCTAAGTGGAATTGAAATTTTCCCATAACGCAGCCTGTACGGCACCTTCAGTTATATAAACTTATTCTCGAGTAGCGTTTTCCGAGCTCCAGGCGATCCTCAAAGATAAAAAAAGAAACACTTTTTAACCAATAAGATTTTGTTCGTGGCACACCTATTTCAGTGTTGAGCACATATTAAGGTGTAACAACCATTTTGCTTGTCTTTCACTCCACACTAAAATCCAGATTGCAACTTCGTACAAATGTGATTTTGTCTCAAACTGTACTTGAACAGATAAGTATTCTAAAACGTCTTTCAAAGTGCTATTCAAGAAATGCTAACAGTGAAGGGTCATGATATCTTATAGAAGTTACATCACACGAGGAGGGAACTTAAACCGCCTCTGCCGATTAATTGATTTCTGAGAACCTGGGGCGATCCTTGTGAATTAAGCGACAAGACACCAAATTATGGCCCGCGGAGCAGTTTTTAAAGTGGGCGACCGCTCCTGCGTTTTCAAGTGAGGGGAGGGGACTAACTCTAAAAATAATTAAAACGCATATAATTCCGTTAAATTCATAAGCTTTGTCCACCAGTTAACATATTTTATTAACTTAAAAAATCAAGTGATATCCTTTTCTACACTTTTCAACTCAATTCAAACATTTAGAGAAAGAAGTTAATGACAAAATAAGCTTTGTAATCACACTTAACGTAATCTGTAAACGAAGGTAGAGTACTCATAACTTTGGTTCATTTATTCGCTTACTGTCACGAAATCGGATTCTCTGAATGTACCGAAATTCCTTATTTTCGATTGTCGTTAAGACCAACAAATTCATTTGCCACTTCAACAAGGCAAAGTATTTCTGTTCTGTCTTTGTGAGTGTTGAGTACTGTAAGGTTATCGAACCTTTCTTGAGTCTTTTCTTTGAGCCTTTCTTGAGTAACTCTTCAAGAGCTACTTTCACAGATAACATAGAGAATTTTAAAATGCGCCTTATCTCTAGAAGTTACCCTAAGAAAATGGTGGAATAGACACTCTCAGAAGTTAACTATGCGAACAGAAAAGCAGCTCTAACACAGAAACAGAGAACGCACAAGAAGCTTCTACCCTTCGTGACGCAATCAGCTTCAACAATCGTTACCATGTCTGAAAACATACTACCTCCCTTGATTTCTTATAGAAAAGGAAAATCGCTTATAGATATGCTTGTTTTACACATGCGATGGGCACACAGCAGGAGTCGGCGGAGTTTAATTCAACATTTAAATTCAAAGCAAGGAAATGTTTGTGAAAAAATCATCTCCACAAAAGCGTGAAGTCCCGGATCACGAGGGCAGACCTCATTGCCAGCTGATTCTTGGATTGGAAATCCTAATGTTTCGGATTGTTCCCTGCGCTGTATACCAGGAGAGCAGGAAAAACGAGGAATAGCATTCTGTTTTGAAGAAAAACAAAACAATAGAATCAACAGGGAATTTAAAATAATGTTAAAGGGATACTGTCACGGCAATTCCTGTCATAAGTTGTTCAAATCATGAGGAAGTAATTTTTCTATTACGCGATCGGCCCGTCTCACACGAAGAAGTAGATTTCTAATTATCTCTTGGATGGAAAAGGAAGTAGCATTGATTCATGGCGATTTTTTCGGGTCACAACGACGAAACTTGAAAAAAGTTAAGTTGCAATGCATTGCTACCTCGTCGTCCGGGCCATAGACAACCGAAAATAGTTTCAATACACATATTAAGCACTTCGTAGGAAAAGTGGATAATTTTTTAAGCGTTCCACTTTGCAAACACATGTTTGGGTTCAGACCCAAATTACGTGACAGTGCCCCTTTAAATCAACAGCACAATAATTGAAAACACGTTGGCCACATGTCAAGAGGTCACAGTAAGCATGGTAGGAAGATATTTCTTTCCGCTTACGAAAAATCATCCAGTTTGATTCAGTGTTTCGGTTAAACTCTTAATATTACGTGGTAAGTCAATATATTTCGGTGGCATTACTCATAACTTGTGTTTGAAACCTGGGTTATGCAAATAATGACTTTTGGATGAACTGGGGTGTTCCTAAACACTTTAAATAGACCATTTTACAGTTCTTTGGTCAGTACCCTGGCCTTTGATTGAATGCGAGGCTAGGGGTGACCTACCCTGGCTCCAGAGGCCCGTTGAAAAAAAAATTCCCTTTCACCGCGTAAATTCCCTCCTTCAAATGAAAAAATAACCTCTGGCACCCAGGGTAGGGGTGACCTTGTTTTGATACAAACCTACCTGCTTTTCTTATGGAAATTATGCTGATTAAACACTAGTTAGCATAAGAAAAGCATGATTTACATAAGAAAAGTAGGTAGGTTTGTATCAAAACAAGGTCACCCTCAGCCTCGCTTTCACCGACAACTGTAAAATGGTCTATTAAATGAATTGAACCTCATCCCAAATGACAGCAAGAACTAAGTCAAGGACCGACATAAAAAGTATTTTGAATTTGAGCTTCATCGAAGTTTCTCTTTTCAAGATCTTTATGTCAATAACGTCTTTGACATGCTTTCAGTTTGTCAAAACTATTGGATAATTCAATTTAAGAATTCTAGTTCAGCTCTTGTTCGAGACGTTTAATAAAATGGACCCCTTGGCGACTCACAAAAACACCGAATTGACCAACTGAAATTTGTCAACTCCATATTTATTATTTATTTATTTATTTATTTGGCTACACAAAAACGTTACAATAGTTACATAGAGCTATGTTACAATGGTTACATAATATGTATTCTGACTGGTGAAGGTCAAATGTTTCGGCTTGTTCCCGAAAACGGGAACAAGCCGAAACATTTGACGTGCACAGTCATCATTCTATTCCTTTGAAGAAATAAAAGCCAGCTATAATACTATATTCCCTACTTCGGTCTTATCAGTCCTATATGTACGTCACAAAAATTGCAATGAATAAAAAAGAGAATAAAAATATTGCAATTACACTAAGTTAGATCTGAGAACATTCTGGAACCTAACAGCGTTATAATGTAATGTTTTTAGCAATTCTTCGTTTGAGCTTCAAAAAGGCAATGAAAACGCTAGTGTGGCACGCATAACGTCTTTTCTGTTACAAATATAAAGATTAATGATTTAATTATTCTAGTGTCGACTAATGAAGTTAACTCAATATAATTGTACCACACCACGCGGGTGGAAATTGTAATTAACCAAGCCATACATACCTCTTCTGGCTGGCAAATAATGGGTCGCAAAGGAGGACGTCCGCCACACTCTTGGAAGTCTGTTCCGTCCTTCTTCTTCAAGCCTATACATAGAACAAAAACGTAGGAAGGCTAGAATAATAAGTTGTTTGCTAGCATTATATTCTGATAAGTACATATTCAGGAGTTTAACTCAGTTTCAGGGGCAACTGTTTTAAGCTGACGTTCGGTGCTTTTCTCCAACCGTTGGATAAGCAAAAGAGGATACATTGTTTTTAATGTGATACCAGTCGTAAGTAGGGCACTTTGCAAAATGCGCTTGCGTAGATGTCTCCTAATTCCCTGGTGGGTTTCTGCTTGTTACTTTTGTAACTGAAGTTACTAAACAAAACTGAATTCGTCCTAGTGTAGAATATCCATTACTGGCTGACCCCATCTTTTCTTTACTTTTTTTTGCACGAAAAGTCCTATTATTTCAAACAAACTGGAAGCTGAAAACTTACAAACATATTCAAGCTTTTAATAACTTACTTCTCTTATCAGAAATAATTTCGTCGGCATATACCGACAACATCAGAAATAATAACTACCTTCGTGGATGATCGAAATTGCTCTCTTATTTCCAATCACGCTTAAGGCACCGACCAGATCTTGAAGCTTTACTTCTCTACCAATGAGATCATCGAGTAAAGCCTTGGCAGGGCTATCCTCTTTCCTGAAATCATCGACGTCTTGTGGAGAGTAAAGTGAAGCAAAGCCTTTTGTCATCAGCTTCTTCCAGTCTATGGTGGGACCCTTCTCCAAAACGCTGGAAAGCGCTTCAGTTGTTTCAGAAGGTAGTTCACTAATTCTTCTTTCGCCCATTATACCTAAAATGAACATTTAACCGCATTACAGTATACTGAAACCTTTTAAAAACGACTGCTATCATGGGTGACTTTCAGTTGAACATCCATTATTTGTAAAATAATATAGTCTGAGAACACTTTGATTTAGTGATCAACAATTTGCGCTCACATAATAGCTGGGAGTGGAGAGGTCTGCTATTGGCGGGCATTTCGCTGCCAGGTGTGACATGGCAAAGGTTTGGGGAAAAGAACGAATGAGAACTTCCGCTCAAATTGGTGAAACGTAAGTTGATGTCACCAATATCAGTGTTTGGTCAGCAATATTCTCATCTCAATGCAAAATGAAATTTACCTAATTATCATGTAAATTTTAATATAATGCTGGCTATTTTTTACAAAGGTGTATAGCCTACTTATTCTCAGCTAGCTCTTGCTTAAAGAATTTCACAGACCTGAAACGAAGGTAAAACATGATTGGCGTTAAGGCGGGAGTTAACCTAAACATCGTTTTTGGATTTCGCGTTGATATCTCATTAGTGTTTCAAACAATCAAAAGTCCCTCTGCTCATCTCACAAAGCTATGTTGTGGGATATTTTGTGAATTTTCTGGGGATTTTTGGGTATATTTGGGAAGAGAGAATTTTTCTCAAAGAATTAGTTAAATCGAGGGGAATAGGAAATTTTGAAGATTTCATAGAGGTTTCAAATTGGAATTTAAAGTTAAATTTGCTTTAAATTACTTTCAATTAGTAGACGGACACCAAACAGTTCCCCAGCAACCTGCAGTGTCCTTGTGGGGTGTCAACTAACTGGAGGTATTTTAAAACATTTTACACCATTACAATCCCTTCTTCAAACTCCTTAAAATTTCACACAAATTCACGTTTACCCCCACCTTAAGCGAAGGTTACATACACTGCACTCAGTGATTCCACATAATATACGCCACAAAAGCTACCCAAGGTACTTCAGTTGAAGAACTGCATTATTCATCATTGACAGCGTTCGTGTGTTGCATGTGAATCGACGCATGCAGGTTGTTCGCTGGGATTTTTCCCGAACTGATAAGACTGATAAGCGCGTGCTTTATTGGACTTGCGTACTGCCGCTTGAAGTTTGTGTGTAGCGGGTGAGTAGGTACTTTTCCCAGATTGATAAGGACGTATTTCATTGAAGGTGGAAAATATTATTAGATCGCTCGAGTATATTGTATGTCTTAGGTATTTTTATCCTTCTATTATTATTTGTATACAGTATGTCTTAGGTATTTTTATCCTTTTATTATTTGAATACAGTATGTCTTATGTATACTCCCAACTGCTGATGTAACTTAAGATATGTCTTTTTATCTTAGGAGGAATAAAGATTGATTGATTGAGTATTGCACTTGAATGTTGCATGCAGTTACTATACGTAACTGATCCGCTAAGATATTTCCAGAATAAACTCGTTCCTCGGGATATTATGAAAACTCGCAAATCTAAAGATTGCTGTTTAACTGCTTACAAACCTTAAGCTTTATTTAAACGAGATTATCGACGCTGTGTAAAAACTAAATCACACTGAAAAATGAAATGCAAATCGACCGCAGCTGAACCGGATCAATAGTCAAGAAAGTACGGGCATAAGCTAAATTAATTTAGTAAACCTTTAAGGTAAGCGCCTTCTAGGGGAATGAACACAATTAGCAATAATGAAATAAATACAATCAGGTAATAGAAATCCTTTTGGAAGAAATATCGCCAAAAATAGACCGATGACTTCACTCTTTCCTGAAATTTTCACTTTCGCGTCAACAAAATCGATCGCAGATGCTGGTCTTCACTGTTCAAGGTTTCTGTATTATCGCTCCACTAAAATGAAACAGAAACAGAACTGACGATTGAGGAAATGTGTTAGTTAAAAAACACTAGATCCTTTTCGAAGAAATATCGCCAGTTAAGTGGACTGATGCGTTCATTTATTCTTACCTGAAATTTGACTTCCTTGTCAACAAAATCGATCAGCGCAGATTCTTGTCTTCACTGTCCTACGTTTCTGTATTTTCTATACTCTTAACGGCGAAACAGACGAAAAACGGACGATTAAGTGAAATACGTTCGCAAATAGTTCCTTAGAACTATCATTTGCATATGATCCCCTTTAGACATACAAGTTTCCTTATTTTAAGCTGTTAGCCATTTCAGTTGAACTAGCAGTGTGCAATCTTCGCGTGCCACCGGCGTACTAAAATCAAATTGAAGACTCACCAAACGATGAAGAGTGCGTAGCAGAGTTTGCCTTTTAGAATGAGAAACCGCCTCAGCTTCGAAAATCTGCGTATCAAATCAAACTAAAACATTGATGAAATTTCACTGTCAAACTTACCTTTGGCTTGGGACGAGATGGCAGCGACTATTTAAAACTCAGACAAGAAGGGGTTTCCCCCTATCATTACGTTAAACGGTAACTTAGAAACCCATGTCATTGACATCTGTATCTCGGTATAGCGTAATAAGATAAGAGTGCTGCATCATTAAGAAAATATTTGAAGGTTAAATCGACTTTTTAAGAGGTAACAAGACTGGTGGTTTTCAAGCTTTTCGTCAAGTTGTGTATCCGCTAGTTTAAATATGCTTTGGGCTTGAAAAATTTCAAACCAGAAGAAAATTTAAGTCGGGAAAAACCCCAGGGGAAGTACCTACATGCAACCTCACGCGCAACACACGAGCTGTCTAACTGATACATAACAAGGACCCTTCAGCTTCAATCACGTGCTTATCAGTTTGGGGAAAACCCCAGGAAGTAACTGCATGCAAAGTTCACACGATCACGCGAAATATTCGAGCTATCTACAGCCGTGACACGTAAACGTCAGGTCCAATGCAAAGTCCACATGCAATGCACGGCAATCTAACTGATACATGCTTATAACAGTTCTTCACTGAAGTATTTTCGTCGCGTGCACTGGCTTTCACTCTTATTATGCCGAATGTACTATGTCTAACGCTCAATAATATTTTACCTTTGCTTCAATTCTGTGAAGTTTTTGACATTTACAGTTCACTGCTCTAGATTATGGTAGTAAATCTGAGAAAATAAAAAAAATTGAACTGGTTCGAAAAATTTGAAACAAAAAACTAATTTAACAATGAAAACGAGCAACGTGCCAAGAACGAGACTTCTGGGAGAAAATCTCAATTTGTTTTTCTTCACAGTTTTAAGGCCTTTCAAGGGATTTTAAGTAAACTATTTCGCCCTGTACCAGGCCTGAGCCCATCGGCTCCTGCCTTTCCCATCTTTACCTGATTGTTTTACCGGGAGAAGATTATATCAGCTAGGGGAAGGTTATGTCAAGGCCGCACGACTACCGACTACCATGATCCGCTGGGAAAAACTGTACTCAGATTTACGCTGAAACGTTTTCACTACGGACACAAAATACACCCTTGCTGATTTTCCCGGAGTGTGGCTTGCTTGTTTGGAAGGTCTGCTCAGGGACGTGTGCACATTGCCAGTTGAGACTGAATCTGTGAACAGGTCTCGACAAGATATCATTGACTAAGTTTTATTCTTGGCTTTTTTACTAATTACTGCTGTAATTTAAGCGTTGCTGTTGTACGTTTTCCTGAGTCTTGCCTGTAGGCACCTGAACATCTTCTCCACCGTGGACGAAACCGAGAAAACCCTGGGAACAAATTTTTGGAGGGATAATAATCCAGGTTATCATATACAACGAAACACTTTCCGCGTGGATGCACGCTGGAAGGCACGTGGTGGGATTTAATGCTCAGATTCAAGATGGTGGACGGCACAACACGTTTCCACCGATTTTTCCTATCAAAATAGAAACCCCCGTACTTTTTAATACATTTGAATTATGGTTAAAGGAAAAGAAAGCAAAACGACTAAAAAAGCATCAAAAGTTACGGCAAATGTCCCGAGCAAGAAAGAAAAAGATGTCGATAGCGTGGATGAGGATAGTTTTCTCGATCCTGAGGACTTGGAGTATTTCCAGGATTCTCGGAGGAGTTTTGCGTTTTTACAGGACATAACAGCAGAGTAAGTCTACTGAAGTTGATAGTGACACCAAATTGTTATGATGCACACCAGACAGATTTAAACCACAACTGAAACACCGAATGCTGCTTGATTCGTATGCAAAACTAAAAGACAGAAAGGTTTCAAACTTCGTATCTAATAATAATAATAATAATAAGTAATGGTAATAGGACTGAGTGGAGTGCAATTCAGGGAGTAATCGGGCGAGTGATTTCAAATTGGCCGAGCGCGTAGTGCGAGGCTGATTTGAAATTACGAGCACAATTACCCCTGAATTTTACGACACGAAGTCCGATTACCAGTTAATTGTGTCAATAACAAAATGCGAGAAACTCTAGAGGTCAACTTTTCAAATTGTAAAATGTATATTTGTACAAAATAACCAACGGAAATTGTTGCTATTTTACAAACGCGAAAATTGACAACTGACACGACATGGCAGCCACTGCTCAACATACCCAAATAAGGGAATTTGGCCTGTCCGATTACAAGTGTTTGTAATCGGACAGCTCAAATCGGACAGTTTGGACCTGAAGCAGTCAATTAAGACACAAATAAAGGCTGTTACAAACCAATCACATTCGAGCATTTTGTTATTGACACAATTATAATAATAATAATAAGGAAATTAAGAGCAAGGTTTCATTTATCTGTAATAAGTGAACAGAGTGGAGTCAAAGTGCCTATAATCCCAAAAATCTTTTTTCACTCAATGAAATCTTTGTATAGAACTGAGAAAAATGCCGCAAAAATTTTTGAATTCGTTTAAAACCATGATTTTTTATGTTTTTTTAAAGAGTGGGAAAATAGCCCTTTTTGAAAACACAACCAAGCCGCAGAATCATTGAAAAGGGTCTGGGAATAGTGTAATGTGTGACGTCATTCCAGGCCATTGATCACTTTGTTGTTGGGAACTGTTATTGCTTCGGAATGCCAGGTACTGATGCGTTGTTTTCGGTTGTAGCAACAGGCCAAACAAGGTTAAGGGTTTATCATTGCACCCAGTATCTTTTCAAGGAGATGCCAATCCAAAGAAACACAAGAGAAGAACAAATTGGGTCGACTTTGTCAAAATCAAAGGGTGTTCATTGGGAGCCTACAAAGTACTTGGCACTACAGTGTGTGAATATGTTTTTTTCTCAGTTCCATATAAAGATTTAATTGAGTGAAAAAAGATTTTGGGGGTTATACATGTAGGCACTTTCAAGTGAATGATAATATTATTCTATACAATGAAATAATAGATACAGTACTGGCTGGAGGGATTGCAGCATGTCCACGCGTGTAATTTAAGTGGACACTGCGTGTAATTGAAGGCTTGGTGGAAACTATGCTAAGTGGATTTTTAGGTGAACGCGTTTTTTGGCCCGTGTTTTCTTGAAGACTAAGTGCAAAGCAGTGAAAAAGAATACAGGGCAATGTTTACCACATAAAAACAAGCCTGTATGCAAAAAACAGCAATTTTGGAGCAAAATTAACAAAAAAACTTCCAAAAAATCCACTTAACATAGTTTTCCACCAAGCCCTTCATAAGTCTGCCTTATTAACATTCATGAAGCAATGCCCAAGGGTATTCTTTATTTGAAAACTAAGCGCCAAATGCTCGTAACTGAAGAGTAAAACTGAAACTGGACATGAAATGATTGACAGGTAGAAAGGATTGTTCCATAGTGTGACGTAGACTAAAAGTTTTGGTGGTTAAAACATCGATACTTCCGCGACGTATCTGCCGGAGCTCCCGACTCGATCCGCGTTAGCTTGTTTGATTTAATCAAATTTTCCCAGTTTGCCTGTTCGCCCGGTGGTCGAAGGACATCATTAAGTCTATAGACCCGCAAGTCTAACACTGCTGAAAGAAGCCAGTTGTGTTTTCTCTCATTGCAAAACCATAAAGAGATATATTAGGGGGCAAGAGAAAGGCAAGAGGCTCATCAAATGTATGACACTGACTGTTTTGCCCCAAGAAATGCGTATTTATCTTGGCAAAGCATGTTTCAGAGCCGATTTCTGAAAGTGTCGGTTCTTTTCATTTACACATTACGTCTAATTTTTTTGTCTTGTTTCTTTCCGCCAGCCAATCCTTCTAAGTCTCTGTCAGGTTGCTACTCAACCGTAAAAAGCCTAAGTGGAATTGAAATTTTCCGATAACGCAGCCTGTACGGCACCTTCAGTTAACAAACGTATTCTCGAGTAGCGTATTTAGAGCTCCAGGCGATCCTAAAAGATCAAAAAAGAAACACTTTTTAACCGATAAGATTTCGTTCGTGGCACACCTATTTCAGTGTTGAGCACATATTAAGGTGTAACAACCATTTTGCTTTTCTTTCACTCCACACTAAAATCCAGATTGCAACTTCGTACAAATGTGATTTTGTCTCAAACTGTACTTGAACAGATAAGTATTCTAAAACGTCTTTCAAAGTGCTATTCAAGAAATACTAACAGTGAAGGGTCATGATATCTTATAGAAGTTACATCACACGAGGAAGGAACTTAAACTGCCTCTACCGGTGAATTGATTTCTGAGAACCTGGGGCGATCCTTATGAATTAAGCGACAAGACACCAAATTGTCTTCTTGCTAGACATTCTTATATATGCAGGGCCCGCGGAGCAGCTTTTAAAGTGGGGGACCCGGCACCAGCGTTTTCAAGTGAGGGGAGGGGACTAACTCTAAAAATAATTAGAACGCATATAATTTCGTTAAATTCATAAGCTTTGTCCACCAGTTAACATATTTTATTAACTTAAAAAATCAAGTGATATCCTTTTCTACACTTTTCAATTCAATTCAAACATTTAGAGAAAGAGGTTAATGACAAAATAAGCGTTGTAATCACACTTAACGTAATCTGTAAACGAAGGTAGAGTAATCATAACTTTGGTTCATTTATTCGCTTACTGTCACGAAATCGGATTCTCTGAATGTACCGAAACTCCTTATTTTCGATTGTCATTAAGACCAACAAATTCATTTGCCACTTCAACAAGGCAAAGTATTTCTGTTCTGTCTTTGTGAGTGTTGAGTACTGTAAGATTACCGAACCTTTTTTGAGTCTTTTCTTTGAGCCTTTCTTGAGTAACTCTTTAAGAGCCACTTTCACAGATAACATAGAAAATTTTAAAATGCGCCTTATCTCTAGAAGTTACCCTAAGAAAATGGTGGAATAGACACTCTCAGAAGTTAACAATGCGAACAGAAAAGCAGCTCTAACACAGAAACAGAGAACGCACAAGAAGCTTCTACCCTTCGTGACGCAATCAGGTTCAACAATCGTTACCATGCCTGAAAAACATACTACCTCCCTTGATTTCTTATAGAAAAGGAAATCGCTTATAGATATGCTTGTTTTACACATGCGATGGGCACACAGCAGGAGTCGGCGGCGTTGGTCCGTCAACCCAATTTTAATCACCAACAGAAGACTACAACTAAGTGTATGAATTGTAAACATAGTGGTTTTAAAACTGATTTATTCCATCAGACAGGATCGAAAGGAACCAATCATAATTTGGATGTTTTCCCGCGAGGTCCGCCACCTTTAGCTAAACAGAATTATCCCGTGGAAGTACTTTTTTGGATATGTCTTTTACTTAATTAATTATTTTTTTCACAAAAAGTGGGGCGGGGCCCTGGTCCCCCCGGCCTCTCCCCCTGCGCGGTCCCTGATATAGCTAGACGAGCGCATCCTTAACTTCTCATGCAAAAAGCCTTAAAGAAGAGTTGATACTTTTTAGAAGGACGAAAATGAAAGTGAACAATTCGAAGAAAACCATTCCCGCTTTCTTTTGGTGTTACCAAGTAAACAAGTTTCGCGACCAGGTTTAGTTATATGTTTTAACTTCCACAGCTCACACTTTGTCACTTTAATCGCCCCTTATTCATTGATAATTTTTTTAGATGTATTTACAGTTTCCCTTAGAAATGCTTTTTTCCTTTACAAGCATATTTTTAATTCAACATTTAAATTCAAAGCAAGGAAATATTATAGAAAAAATCATCTCCACAAAAGCGTGAAGTCCCGGAACACGAGGGCAGACCTCATTGCCAGCTGATTCTTGGATTGGAAATCCTAATGTTTCGGCTTTTTCCCTGCGCTGTATACCAGGAGAGCAGGAAAAACCATTCTGTTTTGAAGAAAAACAAAACAAAACAAAAAAACAATAATAGAATCAACAGGGAATTTAAAATAATGTTAAAGGGATACTGTCACGGCAATTCCTGTCATAAGTTGTTCAAATCATGAGGAAGTAATTTTTCTATTACGCGATCGGCCCGTCTCACACGAAGAAGTAGATTTCTAATTATTTCTTGGACGGAAAAGGAAGTAGCATTGATTCATGGCGATTTTTTCGGGTCACAACGACGAAACTTCAAAAAAGTTAACCTAACTTTTTTCAAGTTGCAATGCATTTCTTCCTCCTCGTCCGGGCCATAGACAACCGAAAATAGTTTCCTTAGTATCTCAAGCTCTTCCTTTCTCTTCTGTTTTTTTGTTTTTGTTGTTGTTGTTGTTGTTGTTTGTTTGTTCAATCTCATACAAATAGACTTATCTTTTTTTTCTCTTTTTCAATCCTGTACTGTAATATAATTGCCTCTGTTTCAATAGACTGGCCTGCCACGATTAGCTAAGCTACCTGCAGGTCAGTCTAAATTGTAATATCTCTATTGATTGTATTTTTAATAAACCTTTATGAACCTTATGAACACATATTAAGCACTTCGTAGGAAAAGTGCATAATTTTTTAAGCGTTCCACTTTGCAAACACATGTTTGGGTTAAGACCCAAATTACGTGACAGTGCCCTTTTAAATCAACAGCACAATAATTGAAAACACGTTGGCCACATGTCAAGAGGTCACAGTAAGCATGGTAGAAGATATTTCTTTCCGCTTACGAAAAATCATCCAGTTTGATTCAGTGTTTCGGTTGAACTCTTAATATTACGTGGTAAGTCAATATATTTCGGTGACATTACTCAAAGCTTGTGTTTGAAACCTGGGTTATGCAAATATTGACTTTCCGATGAACTGGGGTTAGAACTGGGGTGTTCCTAAACACTCTAAATAGACCATTTTACAGTTCTTTGGTCAGTACTCTGGCCTTTGATTGAATGCGAGGCTAGGGGTGACCTATCCTGGCTCCAGAGGCTCGTTGGAAAAAAAAAATCCCTTTCACCGCGTAAATTCCCTCCTTCAAACGAAAAAAATAACCTCTGGCACCCAGGGTAGGGGTGACCTTGTTTTGATACAGACCTACCTGCTTTTCTTATGGAAATTACGCTGATTAAACACTAGTTAGCATAAGAAAAGTAGGTAGGTTTGTATCAAAACAAGGTCACCCCCAGCCTCGCTTTCACCGACAACTGTAAAATGGTCTATTAAATGATCTGAACCGAATCCCAAATAACAGCAAGAACTAAGCCAAGGACCGACATAAGAAAAAGTATTTTCAATTTGAGCTTCATCGAAGTTTCTCTTTTCAAGATCTTTATGTCAATAACGTCTTTGACATGCTTTCAGTTTGTCAAAACTATGGGACAATTCAATTTAAGAATTCTAGTTCAGCTCTTGTTCGAGACGTTTAATAAAATGGACCCCTTGGCGATTCATAAAAACACCGAATTGACCAACTGAAATTTGTCAACTCCATATTTATTATTTATTTATTTATTTGGCTACACAAAAATGTTACAATAGTTACATAGAGCTATGTTACAATGGTTACATAATATGTATTCTGACTGGTGAAGGTCAAATGTTTCGGCTTGTTCCCGAAAACGGGAACAAGCCGAAACATTTGACGTGCACAGCCATCATTCTATTCCTTTGAAGAAATAAAAGCCAGCTATAATACTATATTCCCTACTTCGGTCTTATCAGTCCTATATGTACGTCACAAAAATTGCAATGAATAAATAAAGAGAATAAAAATATTGCAATTACACTAAGTTAGATCTGAGAACATTCTGGAACCTAAAAGCGTTATAATGTAATGTTTTTAGCAATTCCTCGTTTGAGCTTCAAAAAGGCAGTGAAAACGCTAGTGTGGCCCGCATAACGTCTTTTCTGTTACAAATATAAAGATTAATGATTTAATTATTCTAGTGTCGACTAATGAAGCTAACTCAGTATAATTGTACCACACCACGCGGGTGGAAATTGTAATTAACCAAGCCATACATACCTCTTCTGACTGGCAAATAATGGGTCGCAAAGGAGGACGGCCGCCACACTCTTGGAAGTCTGTTCCGTCCTTCTTCTTCAAGCCTATACATAGAACAGAAACGTAGGAAGGCTAGAATAATAAGTTGTTTGCTAGAAGTACATATTCAGGAGTTTAACTCAGTTTCAGGGGCAACTGTTTTAAACTGACGTTCGGTGCTTTTCACTGTGAGATAAGCAAAAGAGGATACATTGTTTTTAATGTGATACCAGTCGTAAGTACGGCGCTCTGCAAAATGCGCTTGCGTAGATGTCTCCTAATTCGCTGGTGGGTTTCTGCTTGTTACTTTTGTAACTGAAGTTACTAAACAAAACTGAATTCGTCCTAGTGTAGAATATCCATTACTTGCTGACCCCATCTTTTCTTTACTTTTTTTTTGCACGAAAAGTCCTATTATTTCAAACAAACTGGAAGCTGAAAACTTACAAACATATTCAAGCTTTTAATAACTTACTTCTCTTATCAGAAATAATTTCGTTGGCATATACCGACAACATCAGAAATAATAACTACCTTTG